>MDKF010229272.1:0-25785 GCA_026770625.1 Nicotiana glauca | reverse complement strand
TTTCCAGTGAGAGAAATGTTTTCCATTTAAGTATGGTGGTCTAACTTGTGAAGTTCCTTCCTGAAAGAGAGCTCATATGATGACCTGATTTGCCATGATCTTTTCTCATAAGCTTTTAAGCAAAGGATAAAATGTGAGCCAAGCTCTGATACCAATTGAAAGTACATGAGGTGGGTGAATTGTAATTTATTTAAAATTTATTGCCTATAAGTTGACTTTTAACTAAAGTAGTCGACTGGATATGATAATTCAACAAGTATGATATATTAAATAAAATCGCAGGAAGTAAATTGCAGGAATTAAAGACACCAGGATTTTATACTGGTTCGAATTCAAAGTGAATCCTAATCTAGTCCCCTTGGGTTGCAAGGGAGTTCTCTTCTAGTAAATGAGTTCTTTCGAGTACAGAGATGATGAATATCGTTCAATTCTTCTAGCACTCTTTTGATACAATGCCTCACCAGTGATGTACCCTCTTTTCTATCACTGACTTGTTACACAACAGGTTTAAGTAAACTACTATGCTTGTTTGCAGTAGAATGAGAAGAGTATTTTGGTTTGATCAATGTATATCCTGACTAGGGTTTATAAGGGAGTATTTATACTATAATGGATGATAGCAACCCAAGGGATTTGATCCTTGGAAAGACTTAATCCTTTCCAAGAATAAGGAGTGAGCCGTTGGCTCCACTTTATCTTCTTTCCTTTGCAATGAGAGATATTCCTTGATTATTGGATCTTCCAATCGCGCTTGCTTCCCAGATCTTCTTCCGCGATGCTTGGTTATTTTATTCCGTTAATCCCTGATCTTCTGCCTTGATTAGTTTAATTTCGTGAATCATGCTGTTGCTGATTTGAGGAGGATTTAATCTTGATTTGCTCCTGAAGATTTATGTCCTTCCTTGCAGATCTTTAAGATATAATTCTTCCTTTATTCATCATGAGCTATTTCGGCAGTTCCCCTTTACCTCTTTGAGTTCCTTCACATGTATATTAATTGCATCATTAAAACATGATTTAATAGATGGGACTGAAGATTAACCCAGACTTGACTTGTTTGAAGGACTCTTACATTCCTTTCGACTATGTGTACGAGGGGTACGACCATATCAAGTCCTACCGCACTTACCCAGATGAATTCGCCCTCACATCATTGGGGCATATCCACAGAGGGGTCTTTGTCTTTATGTTCTGCTTTTTGGGGATGATAGTGTTTCCTATGAAGAAGGCTATGATCCATACCAGACTATGCATGGTCACCAAGACTCTAATGGAACGGATTGGCGGGCAGCCTTTTAGCATAGTACCTATGATTATTGCTGAGATATATCGAGCCCTGGAAAACTCTCAACGAGGAGCCAGTCAATTCGAGGGTTGCAACTTACTACTCCAACTATGGCTTATGGAGCACCTCCAAAATGGTGAAGTTCGGCAAGAGATTTTGCGCAGAGACTGGGATGATCATATCGCCTTCCATCAGCTAAGGTGAATGAACTATATGCCTAACATGTTTGCTCAACCAGCAGACGCTAAAGGGTGGGTAGAGTTGTTTGAAAATCTGAAAGAAGATAAAGTGCAGTGGATGTTCGATTGGTTCCCTACTGGAGAGTTCATCATCCGCTCTCGGGACACCCCATTCCTTATGCTCATTGGTTTGAGCGGAACTTATCTCTATGTCCCTCTCCGAGTCATTAGACAGGCAGGGAGGAAGCAGGTCATACCAAAGGTCGACAAGATGAGTCACTTCAGGGTCAATTTCCAAGACGACGATAGCCCATACAAGTGTGAAGTTCAACACATGTGGCATTGCAAAATCATCCTGGAAAAGGAATCCATAGAACCTAACAGATACCATGCTAGTTATACCCCATACTATCCAAGTTGGTTGGAAGACGATCATGGTAGGTTGGGACAACCCGGGTCCATTCCAGGTCATAGGGTCATCGGCGAAAAGGCTGAAATACAGGTTAAGTACAACCAATTGCGCAAGAGGATCCGAGAGTGCGAAAGTGAACATCAGGAAATTGAAGAAGCATATTAGAAGTTGATTGAAGAATGGAAAGATATGGCTGTCAGCGCTAACAAGCGACTAGGGTATTTGTAGCAAGGTTTGGTAGAGTTGGAAATGAAGGACACTTGGCTAGAGCTTATTTACTGCTAGGACTGCGTGAGCTGGTGAAGCTGTTGTTGACGCCACTTTTTTCTCGCGAAATCGGGTTTACGATAGTTGGGAAGACAACTCTATTCCCGTTTGGGAATTGGGTTTTTGGGTTTGAAGAGTCGCCACCTAATGATTATAGTGCATTAGGACACTTTAAGGAAGAGTTTGAGATGAAGAACCAGAGTTTGTGTAAGGGCTAGAAATTATCTTGAGGGGAAGGTGTTAGGCACCCCTCAAGATCCACTAGTGTGGTTCCCGGCTATGTTACAATTGTGACTTTAAGCAAGCAAACATAAGTAGACAAGCAAGAATTACAAATAAAGGGGGGGGGGGAGTATTCATATAAAAGTTGCAAATAATTTGAAACTAAGACGAAGTTAAAGAAGCTGAAATTTTACATAAAAAAGGGTTTTAAAATTCAGAATAAACGAGTGAAGAGGGAGAAATTTTACATAATTGCTGGAAATAGCGGTTAAAGGAGCTGAAATTTGAGAAAAAGGCAGTTTTTGAAGTAAAATAAACAAGTAAAGGGAGAGGGGTCCTACGTTTATAAATAATATGGATCATCCCACACAACACCCGGTAACCGTTTATACACGTAGTGTTATCGCGTGGTCATCATATCCATATTCTACCCTTCCCACCCCGTTAAGGTATTAAAATGTGGAATGTCTCGTTACTTACTGCATGCTAGTACCCGTCCCCATTCTATCAGTCCCGGAGGCATTTGGACTACTAGTCCTAAAGGGAGAGGGGTTTGGGGCCTTTTGAGAGTTTTCAAAGGACAAAATACTAAGGCATCAATCAAAAAACATACTGCAAGTAAAAGGGGAAGCAAATAAGCAAGTAGAGCTCAAATAAGCCTCCTTAAATTAGATAAAGCCATAGAGTTTAGCATGTATTGAACGTACTAGTTTGGTCTTAAATTAAATAAAGTGATGAGCGGACTAGTTCAACACATATTTTTAGACAGGAAGTCCGCATTAGGCTCGCTCGAATGCCGTTGTTTAAAACTGATCTAATCGATTAATTAATCCTTTGTCTAAGTGTTGGATAGAATTGCTGATTTAAAAAAAACACAAGCCGATTATAAAAGAGTTACAGAGTAAAAGGAATTTTATAAAAGAGTGTACTGATTTAAAAGGTTTAATGGAAAAGAAACGAA
Organism: Nicotiana glauca; assembly: GCA_026770625.1. Taxonomy (NCBI): domain Eukaryota; kingdom Viridiplantae; phylum Streptophyta; class Magnoliopsida; order Solanales; family Solanaceae; genus Nicotiana; species Nicotiana glauca. The sequence continues at coordinate 22,459 of MDKF010229272.1, read as the reverse complement.
CTTCTGAAGATATGCAAACTAATTGAAAAAAACTTCACGAGTCTTAAATGAGTTTCAGAAAAAGGGTGATTTGTTTAGAAAAGATTCGTTACTTTACGAAGTTCATTAAATACTAATTTCAATGGGTAATGCTGTTTTGAATGAATGAAACGACTTAGATTCGAAATTCCTATAGGCATGCTCTCTATGCGTTAACTGATTCTGACCTTTTAAACAAGAGTACTGTAGACATGGTATCTATATGCAATTTTGTTGTTAAGCCTAATTATTTGCCTAATGACGTTATTAGATGCAAAAATGCTAATCCCTATAGGCATGGTATCTATATGCAATTTTGTTGTTAAGCCTAATTATTTGCCTAATGACGTTATTAGATGCAAAAATGCTAATCCCTATAGGCATGGTATCTATATGCTTAGTTGCAAAAATCAAATATTAAATCCTATAGACATGCTTTCTATGTGTGAAGTTGCACAAATCAGAAATAAAACCATATAGGCATATTTACTACCCTTAGTGCATAAAAGTAAACCCTCTCCCTTTTCACTAAATCCCCATGAGTTTATACAAATTATTACAGACCAGAAGGATTAAACTAAAATTAAAAGTACATAAGGAATTATCAGCTACATCCTAACAGCCTAATTCAGACTTAGTGTCTAATAATACGAGATTGAGCCACTTCCGAGATCAAATTTCCAAAGCCTTCTCTTATCTAGGGTGTTTAAGAGATCCAAGGGGTTTCAGGAACCCCAGGCAGCGTTTACACCCAAGATGATGATTAGAATAAGTTATAGTACAGTGTGGAAGAGCCAGCCCTCAAGTGTCCATGTTCAGAGGGAGCTCAGGGGTCCCAAGGCAAGGCTCATAAGAGGGGGGCAAAACTTAAGTTCTAAGAAAGAGTGCAAGTGCAATAGAGAGGAGTAGGGAGTGCCAAGGCAGGCTGGTGGTCATACCTAACCATGCGGTAGGCTGGCACACCCCTGACCAAACCTGTTGGTCAAACATTTGGAGAATAAGGACCTATTGAAGGTCAAGCCATGACATGGGCAGTAATTAGAATACTGTCAGGCCAAAGCTTTAACTCAGCACACATAGCAAGGGAATGGCGATGGGAAACTGGAAGAACTTAGGACCCAAAGGGTCCAGTTCATATCCATGGACAATAACTTCAGATATATTGCCATGTTTTTGAACCATAACTCAAAACATATAAGGGGATATAGGAATGTGATTTATTACAAGAAGTGAGCAGGACATAAACACATTGCATAAAGATTAAATACTTCAGACATTAAAGTAAACATGGACATAAGAACTGGTAAGTAAACACATTGGAGTTGGGGCTATAATTAAAACTAGGACATACCAGTTTTAGAAAGTAAAGAGATCAGAAATCTTGTAACAGGTCACATTACAAATAGCAAGAGTATACTTATACATGTGAGTGTGAGTTCAGGAAAAGACTCGAGTGTTGGTCATGTGTGTGTTAAGAAAGGAACATGTATTTATAGTTTGAAATCAGGCAGGGAACAAAGGTAAGAAAATAATCATGTATCAATTAGAATCAATCAGTAGCAGAAAATCCCTTTAATTAAGGAGTTCAAATTTGAACGGTAAAGGGCATAAAGTATTTGAGGAAGGAGATCAAGTAAACATATTGTGCATAGCATACAAATAAGGGGTAAATACATAGGGGTTTTAATTAAGGAAAGAAAATTTGAAATACACGGTTAAGTAAATAATGCAAGAACAAAGTAAATCAATTAGTGCATAGTAAATTAGAGAGTTAAGGACTCAAAATCACTAATGAACCAAGTCAGAAATAGGGGAATCAACAGGTTAAAGAGAGTCTTCAAATTAAATAAGGAAAGAATCAATCGAGCTTACACAAGGAAGTCTGAAATCAGTCCCAAAATTAAACGTCATTCTAGAGGGACAACCAGTGTATATAAAGAATGCACAATATTGGGCGTGTGAGGTTAAATCATGGCAAAGAGAAACAGTAGTGCTAAAGAAACATGATAGTCGTATAGGCTAATCTAGTAACAGGGAGAAGGGGGTATCAGAAGCATGCTAAAGAGTCAAGTAAACAAGGTCTTATAGGGTTTTAGCAAAAAGTCAGAACCACATGGAGAAACAAAGCTGAAACAAAGATGAAACAACTTCAGGAACTTAGAGATTAGGGTTTGAAACCAAGAAAGTTTAGAGATGAGAAGCATACAAAGAACGTAAGAAGTGGCCTCAAAACTCGAACAAAACCCCAAATTCTAGGGTTTTTACCATTAATCGAGTCTAGAGACGAAAACAAGCAAGTCAGGCAGAAATACTAACGCAATAAGTTCATAAAACTCAAAGGGACTGAGACCTTAAACATGTATTTTCCAGAAAACTTCATGAAATCATAATAAAAGAAAATCGTGCAAAATACAGTAGGGAAATCATGAGAACAAGGTAGAAGAAAACACATAAGAATCGCAGTAGAGCATGTAAAATCAGAGAAACCCTAAGTCGGAGGAGATGAAATGTTTGAAAGCATACTTTTGAAAGAAACTTTGGGAAATCATTTGAAAACCTTAAAATAAGCATAGATATAGAACAGATCTAAAGAAATCAGGAGAACCTCAAGAGGCTAGGGTTTCAGAAGAACCCTAGAAGCGGGAAAGCCTGAAAAGTCACGATATAAGCCAGAGAATATCACAATCAGGCTCAAAAGACCAAGAGCCACCGGAGCAAGGCCGGTGATGGCCTGGATCGTCGAATAGGTGAAGATCTGAGTGAATACCCTCGAGGTCTGGCCTTGATTCTTCAAAAAACAGGCATGCAGGAGCCATTGGAGCCAGGTACATGCCTTTAATGGCTTTGGAAGCCATGTATTCCGGCGATTTTGGGTGGTAACCAGAGGGAGGCGGCTAGGGTTAGGTTTTGGTCTTCGAGAGAATCAAAGAAAAGAGGGGATTCTAGGGCAGCGGGTTAGGAGAAATGAGAGAATTAGGGTAGTCGTGTGGATTAAAAAAGGAAGGGACGAATAGGGGCCTTTGATCTCATAGATCAACGACCAGGATGAAAAGGGGTCTGGGTCGGGTTATTTGGAATTGGGTCATAGGTTAGGTTTAAACAGAATTGCGTTGGGAATTTGGGACTGAGATTGGACCTACTTTGAGGCTAAAATTGAAATACATGTAGCTAGTATTTAAATGCCCAATTTTCCTTTGTTTAATTTTATAAAAATAGTGAAAATTACTTTGGGAGAAATCAAAAGCAATGAAACCCTTAATAATTCATAAATATTAATTAAAAAAATACTGGAACTAACTTTACAATTATAAAATACTGTTAATCGAAAATAGTCTATGATTGCAATTATATGCAATTTATCTTTAAAAATACCAAATAAATTCGTAAAAATATACGAAAAATCACCTTAATTATATTTTGGTACAAATATGAGGATAAAATAAGTTATTCACCAAAAATAATAATTTTGGAAATAGTTACTGGGTTTTGTAGTATTAAAATAGGCAATAAATTGGTTTAAAAAATCATTAAAAATGCCAAAACTCTTGGGCGTGCTTATATATGCACATATATGCTATTTTGGAAGTATTTTGGGTACAAAAATACTTAGAAAAAAATTAGATATCAACAGCTGCCCCTATTTGCCTAGGAATGATGAAAGAGTTGTCGGGTAAAGATATGATAGCCAATTTTGACCGGAAGCGGCGATTTGACAAGAATTTGACCGAATTCTGATCTCTAAGCTGCCTATATATCCCTGGTTTTATAGGAATCAGGTCATATATAGTTCCAGATGCACTGACGGAATGTGCCGATGGAAGTTTTAAAGAGACATACACAATATTTAGGTGGCAAGAGGTATTTGAAGTTTGACCGGCTGCGGGAACCGAAGTGGGATCGCTCCTGCTGAGACGACCATTGCTAGCTGGTGTACCTGCAAGTGACCAATACGGGCGTATATTGTGCATAAACTTAAACGTGATGCAAGTTCCCGTTGGACCATGAATGCTGTCTTCGGACGGTTAGGATGACGTCCTTGGAACATGATGTCCTGGGCCATGAAGCGCAAAATAAAGGATTCACAGGCTATGAAATGATATTCTCGGGCTACGATAATGGTGCCTCCGAACCATGATGCCTTTAAATAGTGATGTGCAGGATATAAAGTGAGGTCCTCGGGCCATGACATGGTGTTCTCGGGCTATGAAGATGATGCCTCCGAACAATGATGCCTTCGGACAGTTTGGCGGTATTTCAGCCGATGAAATGCAAGATTTGGCGGTATTTCAGTCGATGCAGAAAATATAAATAATGATATTTTAGCCAACAAAAATTTAAATAAAGTGCACCATTTTAGCTGTTGTAAAAAATATGTAAATGTCGATGTTTCAGACGACAGAAATTTAAATAAAGCAGCGATGTTTTAGTTGATATAAAACGTAAATGGAGCTATTTCAGCCGATACCGAGAATTAAATAAAGTTGGCCATATTTCAGCCGATAAGGAAGGATAATTATAAATGGAGATCTTTCAGCCGATAAGGATTTAAACAAAAATTGGCGGTGTTTTAGCCATGCAAGATTTATATGAAGCTGGTGGTGTTTCAGATGATGCAAATAGAGGTGGCGATATTTCAGCCATGCAGGTGGAGGTAGAGCTTAACCTCGGAAGGCATAAAGGTAGCCTTATGCAATGCAAGAAAATGCAGGATGGAGACAGTACTTAGTCTCGAAAGGTAGAAAGGTAGCCATATGCAATGCAAGAAAATGCAGGATGGAGACAGTGCTTAGTCTCAAAAGGCAGGAAGGTAGCCTTATGCAATGCAAGAAAATGTAGGATGGAGACAGTGCTTAGTCTCGAAAGGCAGGAAGGTAGCCTTATGCAATACAAGAAAATGCAGGATGGAGACAGTTCTTAGTCTCGAAAGGCAGGAAGGTAGCCTTATGCAATGCAAGAAAATGCAGGATGGAGACAATGCTTAGTCTTGGAAGGCAGAAAAATAGCCTTATGCAATGCAAGGAAATGCAGGAGATAGTGCTTAGTCTCGAAAGGTAGAAATGTAGCCTTATGCAATGCAAGAATGTAAAAGAACGAATAGTGGTAAGATCTCTTAGCTGATAGTGATTACGATATCGTGACTGTTGGGGAGGCCGTGTACGAATAGCAATTGTGAATAAATGATGATTCTGAGAAGTTTCATCCTTGGGAAAGTATGCGTGCATAGATATACCTAATGATCTTGCGAGTCGAGGGCCTGCATCCAAAGAAAAATCGTGGGTTTTGTAAAGGGGAAAGGTTAGTTCGTTTTCCCATGGCTTCTGGCGTTGTGTATCATTGGGGTAGTGTCACTAAACAGTAGCAATTCGAGTAACAGTTATGCATGATTTAACAAATACAATGTAAGTATATAAAAAAATAGCTTTCTTTAGATGAACCAATTACTGCGACGTGGTTCAAGACATTGGAACCTCTCTTTTCGGAATTTTGAGGGTCCTCCTCAAAATTCTTTCCCAATTTACTGGGTGGCACTTCTGATGACTTTGCTGAACGGCTGAAAAATCAACTTCGGAATTTTGAGGGTCCTCCTCAAAATTCTGCCCCAGTTTACCGAGGTAGCATTCCTGGCGATGAATGGCTAAGAACTAACTTCAAAATTTTGAGGGTCCTCCTCAAAATTCTGCCCCAGTTCCAATAGTGGGGGAAATGAAATTCTTATTAAATTGTGACCGAACCCCTAGGGCTGCCTACGTATCCCCTCTTAAATGGGAATCAGGTCAGGCATCGTTCAAATTACATCATAAAGGGAATCATAAGTGGTTACACATAGTATCGTTTCACTACATCTGAATTGATTGGCTTAGGCTAGACTTCTCCGTCCATCTCTGAAAGAATAAGGGCTCATCCGGTTAGAACCCGGTGAACCATGTATGGACCTTGACAGCTGGGAGAAAATTTCCCCTTGGCTTCATCTTGATGTGGGAATATTCTCTTCAACACCAGCTGTCCAGGTGTAAACTTCCTCAGCTTGACTCTTTTGTTGAAAGCTTTGGACATTCTGTTCTGATACAGTTGACCGTGGACTGAGCTATGAACTGGCTGATATAGTTGAGTCTCATCACGTCTTTCTTGTTCTTTGGTGGTGGCAGTTCTTGAATGGCTTTGACTTTTGATGGATCCAATTCTATTCCTCGACGACTCACGATGAAACCCAGTAATATTCCAGTAGGAACCCCGAATGCACACTTGGCGGGATTCAATTTCAGATTGTACCTCCTTAGTCTGTTGAAGAACTTTCTCAGATCTTCCACATCTTATACATAAAACTCGATCTCCTTATGTATCATGTCGTGAAATATAGTAGTCATGGCTCTCATATAGGTGGTGCCAGCATTCTTCAACCCAAACGGCATCATTTTATAACAATACATTCCCCATGATGTGATGAAAGCTGTTTTCTCTGCATCTTCCTCATCTATCCATATCTAATGATAACCGGCAAAACAATCAACAAAATACTACAACTCATGCTTGGCGCAGTTGTCAATAAGAATGTGTATGTTCGGCAAGGGGAAGTCATCTTTGGGACTGACCTGGTTAAGATCTCGGTAGTCGGCACAAACTCTAACTTTCCCATCCTTCTTTGGTACTGGCACGATGTTGGCTAACCATGTCGGATACTCTACTACCCTGAGAACCTTGGATTTGACTTGCTTGGTAACCTCTTCTTTGATTTTCAAACTTATGTCGGGTTTGAATTTCCTGAGCTTCTGCTTTACCGGCGCACAAGTTGGATCTGTTGGCAGTTTGTGAGCTTCAATGGTCGTGCTGAGACCAGTCATGTCATCATAAGACCAGGTGAATATGTCCTCATATTCCTTTAAACATTCTGTATATTCTTCCTTTTCTGATGGTGACAGGTGAACACTGATGCGAGTTTCATTGACATTTTCTGTATCTCGCAAATTTGCGATCTCAGTTTTGTCCAAGTTAGACTTAGGTCTATTCTTAAAATTATCAACCTCTCTAATGACCTCTTCTTGTATATCATCCTCTTCTGAATCAATATCCCTTTGTTGCAATGTTTCGTTGCAAGTCACAATCGTTGGTTCATCGTCAAAGTAAGTAATAGTAATGCTATATAAAAAATAGAGTAAATGATAGAGAAAATAATAAGAGCGAGATATATGATAAACTGAAATGTTTTGATTGAATTCATAATTGTTTGGAACATCGAAGCTCTTTTCAAAATTAAAGACAATGCATAAAGAAAATCAGCTAGTAAAAAGTAAAATGATATGCATGGTGCTTTTGTTTAGCCTTGCTACCCCGAAACTTTCCGGGTCCTGGTAGTTCTAATTGACCAATTACTGAGGCATTCTCCTCGATTCACAGCTTTTATGGAAGGGTCTTCCTCCCCTTACTCCTCGAAAAGAACATAACAGTCCATATCATCATCCTCTAGAAATAGATTCTTCATGGCTGCCAATGCTTCATCTTCCTCTGACCCATATATAATATCTGCCGGTTGGAAAGTCTACTCCAGGATAGGTATCAAAAATTCCAGTGGATAGTAGGGGCCGCGCCATGGTGGCGACCAGTTCTTGAATTCTTTCCAGGTATAACCGTACCTTAACCCGAAAGTAGTGATCCCCTGGAGGTTTTTGCCGAGTCCCTTTCCAGGCTTGTACCCACACCAATTCAGTATACTTTCAATCTTGTTATCCCATCATTTATCCTTATCTACAACGTTGACCCTTTCAATATGGTGGTATGTTTCTCCGCCTATTCTCCTTCTGCCTCCAATCATTGGGATGGTCTGGCGACTATATATGGGGTTGCTACCATAGCCATAAATAATCACCTCCTGGTGATTCTATTCAAACTTCACTGCTTGATGCAGGGTCGATGCTACGGCTCCAACAACATGGATCCAGGGTCGTCCTAACATCTAGTTGTAGGATGCCAGGACATCTATCACTTGAAAGTCGATGTCAAACCATGTTGGCCCTATTTGCAAGCATAGGCTGATTTCTCCAATATTAGACCTTTGGGACCCATCGAAGGCCTTGACATTGGTGGCCCCATCTTTGATCTCATGCATGCTTTTTCCCAAGGTTTTGAGAGTTATTAGCGGACATATGTTGAGGCTGGATCCTCCTCGATCAAGACTCTAGTGATGAAATAATCCTTGTATTGCACGGTGATGTGTAGTGCCTTATTGTGGCTAAGTCCTTCTGGCGGCAACTCATCTTCGTGGAAGCTAATTTTTTGGCTCTCCAGCACTTGCCCAACCATATTTGCCATTTCGCCTCCAATTATGTTGCTGGGTACATAAGCTTCGCTCAATATCTTTATCAAGGCATTCTTGTGAGCGTCAGAGCTCTGTAGAAGAGCTAGGATGGATATCTGCGATGGTGTTTTGTTCAATTTCTCAACAATCTAGTATTCCTTAGCTTGTATTTTCCTCCAAAGATAGTCGGGTCCAGTTTCAATAGGCCGCCTAGAGGCTTGCTTACTGGACTCAGCTAAGTGTTCTGGGGTGTAAACCCTCCCTGTTCTAGTCATGCCCTGCGCAATAATTGTTTCTCCTATCTTGGTCTTCCCTTTTCTCCTAGCTTTCGCCGTGTAATCCCAAATATGGCATTTGAGTGGAACGATGTTATGTCTGACATTGGCTGGTGGAAGGCGATGTGATCATCCTAGTCTCTGCGTAGGATCTCTTGCCGATATTCTATTTTCTGGAGGTGCTCCATGAGCCAAAGCTGAAGTAACAAGTTGCAACCCTCAAAATGATTGCCCTTTTGCTGACATTTGTCCAGGGCTCGGTATATATCATCAACGATCATGGGCACTATACTAAAAGTCTACCCGCCAATTCCTTCCATCAGAGTCTTGGTTACCATGGCCAGTCTGGTGTGGATCCTAGCCTTCTTCAAAGGGAAAGCTATCATTCCTAAAAAGCAAAACATAAAAACGAAGAACCTTCTGTGGATATGCCCCAGTGAGGTGAGGGCGAACTCATCTGAACAGGTGCGGTATGACTTGCTATGGCCGTACCTCTCATACAGATAGTCGAATGGGATGTAAGAGTCTTTCAGGCAGGTTAAATCTGGGTTCTTCTTCAGTCCCATCATCTTAAGGAAACCCCTACCCTTGCGATTCTCTGGCATAAGCAAATCCATAGTCTCCCAAGGAATGCCAGCTAAACCTTCTATTTCTTCGAGCAAAGGAGTCATTGCAAGGTCCCCGAAGCGGAACACGAACTTGTCACTATACCAGAACAATGTAGCAGCCTCTATGATCCTGTTGTTAGGCTGAATTTCTAGAAGAGAAGGATAATTCCCTAAGTTTTTGTGGACGAGCGTCTGATCACTGGAGTGGAGGTCTTTCCATCAATTCAGCAGCCTTGGATGACTGTTGGTTACCATGCCAAATCTGGGGATTTTGTGCCTCAATTTCTGCAAAATAAAGCGTTAGGCCCTCACCCCACCGGACTCGACTATTTAAACCAATAATTAGTATATCAAGCATTTAGTTCTCCAAATAAATACACAAAACATGGAGGTGTCCATTTGGGTTTCAAGGAAACTCGGTGGACCTTGGACAAGACTATCCTAATGAGTCATTATGTGGTCAACATAACTGACTCAGCTAGGTTTGACCATGATGCATGTATAGTTTAAACGGAGTAAGGTTTCTATTGGAGTATTAGACAGGCACATTTGAGCGGACAACTCAAGAGGGAAAGGAACGAAACTGTCGACTGCACCGCTGATTGACTGGTTTTACTGCAAATACGCCTTTGCCAAATTTAAGGGGTAATAGACCACTCATTATAAGCGTCGCTATAGTATTTGTTTGGCACGAGTGGAATATGATGTTGAAGATGCAATTTACAAGAATAAAACAAATTGACATGTATTTCCACATTCATGAAATAAATATTTGCAATAATTTCTCAAAATTACAACGGTATTGATGGAAAGCGATAAATGAAAGCAATTAAAGAAAAAGAAATAAAAGACAAGTCAGTTTTGAATAAAGGCATTAAACAAAAGCGATAAAATAAATAAATTAAAGCCACATATAACATGAAATAGTAAAAGCCTAAGGATCCTCCTCGGTAGAGTTGCCATGCTGTCGACGCCCCCTTTTTCTCGCGAAATCGAGTTTATGACAGTTGGGAAGACAACTCTATTCCTGTTTGGGAATTGGGTTTTTGGGGTTGAAGAGTCGCCACCTAATGATTATAGTGCATTAGGACACTTTAAGGAAGAGTTTTAGATGAAGAACCAGAGTTTAGGTAAGGGCTAGAAATTATCTCGAGGGGAAGGTGTTAGGCAACCCTCAAGATCCACTAGTGTGGTTCCCAGCCATGTTACAATTGTGGCTTTAAGCAAGCAAACATAAGTAGACAAGCAAGATTTACAAATACAAGGGGGGGAGGGAGTTTTCTTAAAATAGTTGCAAATAATTTGAAACTAAGACGAAGTTAAAGAAACTGAAATTTTACATAAAAAGGGGTTTTAAAATTCAGAATAAACGAGTGAAGAGGGAGAAATTTTACATAATTGCTGGAAGTAGCGGTTAAAGGAGCTGAAATTTGAGAAAAAGGTAGTTTTCGAAGTAAAATAAACAAGTAAAGGGAGAGGGGTCCTATGTTTATAAATAATATGGATCACCCCACACAACACCCAGTAGCCATTTATGCACGTGGTGTTATCGTGTGGTCATCATATCCATATTCTACCCTTCCCACCCTGTTAAGGTATTAAAACACGGAATGTCTTATTACTTACTGCATGCTAGTACCCGTCCCAATCCTATCAGTCTCGGAGGAATTTGGACTACAGTCCTAAAGGGAGAGGGGTTTGGTTCCTTTTGAGAGTTTTCATAGGACAAAATACTAAGGCGTCAATCAAAACACATACTGCAAGTAAAGGGGGAAGCAAATAAGCAATTAGGGCTCAAATAAGCCTCCTTAAATCAGATAAAGCCATAGAGTTTAGCATGTATTGAACGTACTGGTTTGGTCTTAAATTAAATAAAGCGATGAGCGGACCAGTTCAACACATATTTTTAGACAGGAAGTCCGCATTAGGCTCGCTCGAATGCAGTTGTTTAAAACTGATCTAATTGATTAATTAATCCTTTTTCTAAGTGTTGGATAGAATTGCTGATTTTTAAAAAAATACAAGCCGATTATAAAAGAGTTACAGAATAAAAGGAGTTTCAGAAAAGAGTGTACTACTTTAAAAGATTCAGAAAAGAAACGAACTTCTGAAGATATGCGGACTAATTGAAAAAAAACTTCACGAGCCTTAAATGAGTTTCAGGAAAAGGGTGATTTGTTTAGAAAAGATTCGTTACTTTATGAAGTTCATTAAATACTAATTTCAATGGGTACATGCTGTTTTGAATGAATGAAACAACTCAGATTCGAAGTTCCTATAGGCATGCTCTCTATGCGTTAACTGATTTTGACCTTTTAAACATGAGTATTGCAGACATGGTATCTGTATGCAATTTTGTTATTAAGCCTAATTGTTTACTTAATGACGTTATTATATGCAGAAATGCTAATCCCTATAGGTATGGTATCTATATGCTTAGTTGCAGAAATCAAATATCAAATCCTATAGACATGCTTTCTACGTGTGAAGTTGCACAAATCAGAAATAAAACCCTATAGGCATATTTTCTACCTTTATTGCATAAAAGTAAACCCCCTCCCTTTTCACTAAATCCCCATGAGTTTATACAAATTATTACAGACCAGAAGGATAAAACTGAAATTAAAAGTACATCAGGAATTATCAACTACATCCAAACAGCATAATTCAGACTTAGTGTCTAATAATATGAGATTGAGCCACTTCCGAGATCCAAATTTCCAAAGCCTTCTCTTATCTAGGGTTTTTTAGAGATCTAAGGGGTTGCATGAACCCCAGACAGTGTTTACACCCAAGATGTTGATCAAAATGAGTTATAGTGCAGTGTGGAAGAGCCATCCCTCAAGTGTCCAAGTTTAGAGGGAGCTCAGGGGTCCCAAGGCAAGGCTCACAAGAGGAGGGCAGAACTAAAGTTCTAAGAATGAGTGAAAGTGCAATAGAGAGGAGTAGGGAGTGCCAAGGCAGGCTGATGGTCATACCTAACCATGAGGTAGGCTGGCACACCCCTGACCAAACCTGTGGCCAAACATTTGGAGAGTAAGGACCTATTGAAGGTCAAGCCATGGTCTGGGCAGTAATTAGAATACTGTCAGGCCAAAGCTTTACTCATCACACATAACAAGGGAATGAGGATGGGAAACTGGAAGAGCTTAGGACCCAAAGGGTCCAGTTCATATCCATGGACAATAACTTCAGATATATTGCCATGTTTTTGAACCATAACTCAAAACACATAAGGGGATATAGGAATGTGATTTATTACAAGAAGTGAGCAGGACATAAGCACATTGCACAAAGATTAAATACTTCAGACATTAAAGTAAACATGGACATAAGAACTGGTAAGTAAACACATTGGAGTTGGGGATAGAATTAAAACTATGACATACCAGTTTTAGAATGCAAAGAGATCAAAAATCTTGTAACAGGCCACAATACAAATAGCAAGAGTATACCTATGCATGTAAGTGTGAGTTAGGAAAAGACTCGAATATTAGTCGTGTGTGTGGTAAGAAAGGAGCAGGTATTTATTGTTTGAAATCAGGCAGGGAACAAAGGTAAGAAAATAATCATGTATCAATTAGAATCATCAGTAGAAGAAAATCCCTTTAATTAAGGAGTTCAAATTTGAACGGTAAATGGCAGAAGTTATTTGAGGAAGGAGATCAAGTAAACATATTGTGCATAGCATACAAATAAGGGGTAAATACATAGGGGTTTTACCTAAAGAAAGAAAATTTGAAATACACGGTTAAGTAAATAAGGCAAGAACAAAGTAAATCAATTAGTACATAGTAAATCAGATAGTCAAGGACTCAAAATCACTAATGAACCAAGTCAGAAATAGGGGAATCGAAAGGTTAAAGAGAGTCTTAAAATTAAACAATGAAAGAATCAATCGGGCTTGCACAAGGAAGTCTAAAATCAGTCCCAAAATTAAACGTCATTCTAGAGGGACAACCAGTGTATATAAAAAATACACAACATTGGGCGTGTGAGGTTAAATCATGGCAAAGAGAAACAGTAGTGCTAACGAAACATGATAGTCGTATAGGCTAATCTAGTAACAGGGAGAAGGGAGTATCAGAAGCATGCTAAAGAGTCAAGTAAACAAGGTCTTATAGGGTTTTAGCAAAAAGTCAGAACCACATGGAGAAACAAAGTTGGAACAAAGATGAAACAACTTCAGGAAATCAGAGATTAGGGTTTTGAAACCAAGCAAGTTTAGAGATGAGAAGCACACAAATCACGTAAGAAGTGGCCTCAAAATTTGAACGAAACCCCAAATTTTAGGGTTTTTACCATTAATCGAGTCTAGAGATGAAAACAAGCAAGTCAGGCAGAAATACTAACGCAATTAGTTTAGAAAACTCAAAGGGACTAAGACCTTAAACATGTATTTTCCAGAAAACTTCATGAAAACATAATAAAAGAAAATCGTGCAAAATATAGTAGGGAAATAATGAGAACAAGGTAGAAGAAAACACATAAGAATCACTGTAGAGTATGTAAAATCAGAGAAACCCTAAGTCGGAGGAGATGAAAGGTTTGAAAGCAAAGTTTTGAAAGAAACTTTAGGAAATCATTTGAAAACCTTAAAATAAGCATATATCTAGAACAGATCAAAAGAAATCAAGAGAACCTCGAGAGGCTAGGGTTTCAGAAGAACCCTACAAGCGAGAAAGCCTGGAAAAGTCATGATATAAGCCAGTGAATATCACAATCAGGCTCAAAAGACCAAGAGCCACCGGAGCAAGGCCGGAGATGGTCGGGATCATCGAATAGGTAAAGATATGAGTGAAGACCCTCGAGGTCTGGCCTTGATTCTTCAAACAACAGGCATGCAGGAGCCATTGGAGGCAGGTACATGCCTTTAATGGCTTTGGAAGCCATGGATTCTGACGGTTTTGGGTGGTAACCGGAGGGAGGTGGCTAGGGTTAGGTTTAGGTCTTAGAAATCATAGAGGAGAGGGGATTCGAGGGTGGCGGGTTAGAAGAAATGAGAGAATTAGGGTAGTCATGTGGATTAAAAAAGGAAGGGAAGAATAGGGGCCGTTGATTTCTGGGATCAACGACCAGGATGAAAAGGGGTCTGGATCGGGTTATTTGGAATTGGGTAATGGGTTAGGTTTAAACGGAATTGGGTTGGGAATTTGAGACTGAGATTTCCTTACCTATTTCTTATACTCAAAATAGCATGTACATGCATATATAAGCATGCCCAAGAGTTTTGGTATTATTCCCTTATTTTTAAAGATTTTAAAATCCATTTATTATCTATTTTAATAATTACAAAATTCAATAATTATTCCCAGACTAGCATTTTGGTGAATAATTTATTTTTATTCTAATATTTACACCAAGATAAAATTAAGATAATTTTTGCACATTTGTTTGGTATTTTTAAGCTAAATTGCATATAATTGCAATTATCGCCTATTTTTACAATTAACACCATTTTACAATTATAAAACCATTTTTAGTATTTTTAGATTAATATTTATGCATTATTATTTAGTCAAGTACTTTTAATTTGTTTTAAAATCTTCTTAATTATTTTATAAAATAATAAAAGAGGGAAAATTAGACATTTAATAAACAACCCTTTATTATTTCAATTTTAGCCAATTTGGCCATACCCCCTATAAGATTTTAATTGGCCCAATATCCCAATTAAACTAACCCAACCCAATCCCTAATATAACCCGGTCCAACCCCATTTTAATCTGACCCGTTGATCAAATGAGATCAACGACCCAGATTTATTTCCTTTAATTAAATCTAATTACCCCTCAGACCCCTCATTTATTCGAGACAGTCTCTCTCTCTCTCTATCTCGTCTCTTCCTCTCCCTTCTCTCTAGAACCTTCTAGTTCTTTCTTCTCTGATGGCCTCTACCATCTCTCCGAACGCCTCCACTCTCACCCCTTTCGACCATTAGCCACCATGAAACCCTAGCCCACTGATTCCATCTATTCCTGAGACCCCAGAAGCCTCCACCATGCGAATCAGTCCCTAAAAGCTCCGCCTGGTTTGTTTCTGGCCATCTCCCGCCACATCCTTTCAACCCTAAGTCTCCGATGGGCCTTTCATCACCTTGCTCAACACCTCTAGGTCCTTCGAGGTTTATGGGCCATGTTGATTTGGACCTAGGGCTCCTGGTTCTACTACTTATGAGTTCTCTGGTGTGATTTCAGGTGAAATCACCCCCTATATGTCACGATCGGTGGAGTTTCAACAGGTTCTTTCAACTTCTATTAGGGTTTCCCTTTTGAACCCTAAATCTCTCCCGAATCTCTCAAAACGGTGTTATTTTTATGCTATTTTCATGTTTCCTCTATGTTCTGCTTATTCTCGAGCTTCTTCTGAATGATCCTCTACTTTGAACCATTTTCACTTTCTTTGAAAAATTAGGGTTTCTTGGATTTATTTTACGCATGTTTTGACCAATTTCTTTATGATTAAACCTTTTCCTTGTTTATTTTGACCGTTTTTATGCTCCTACTATTTTTTAGCTTGACTGTGCTAAAAACCATAATTTTAAAGATTTTTTCTTCGTTTTGGTTATGTGTGTTAGCATGATTTCTCTACTCTTTTTCTATGTGTTAGCATGTTTCTTCGTTTTGATTATGTGTGCTAGCCTGATTTTCCCTTTGCTTTGGTTCTGTCTCTTAGTCTATTTTCACTATCTCTGAATGATTGTGTTTGTTCATCTCTCGTTCCCTTCTGTCTATGTGGCTAATTTTGTTTGCTACTCTTATTTATTTGCCTCTATTATGTTGAGAATACAAAAGCATGACTTCGCATGATTGATTCTGATTTTCCTTGATTGATTGGTAATTGAAAGACTTTCTTTCAAAACCCTAGCATTCTACTCGCCTATTTAAATTAATTGATTTTGTTACCTTATTTGCTATAATACTCTGTTCTACTTAGCCTTTCCTTAATTGGAATTTTCCTGAATTTGGTCCTAATTGACTACTATATGCAATACGGAATCTTGACTCCTTCCTTATTTAATCCTGTACTGATATTTTCTTCTTGCCTTATATGGTGCTGAATCTTTTCGTTTGATTTTGATTCCCTTAACTAATGGGAGTGCTTCGTTGATTCTCTAATTGATTGATTCTGAGTTCTTAAATTAACATACTTCTGCGATTTTTACGTTATTTTACCACCTACTTTCAACTATAAATACCCTAAGTCTTTTACACGAAAAAACACACACTCTTCCTGACACACACACACATCACTGAATATCTCAATCCTGCATTCTCTTGTGCTTTTTCTCTTGCTTTTGCTCTATTGCTGTTCTCTGCTCTTGCTTATTATTCGCTGGCTGAAAGCCAAGGCTAATATTATGTTACTACTTTGTCTTTGCATCCTGCTCTTGCTCTTTTACTGGTATATCCTAATTAATCTTCAAGTCTCCAACCAATGTGTTTACTTTTGCTTCAGTTCATTATCTTTTTGATTTTCTTCTATTTATGCTTCTTCTGCTCAATGTGCAATTGATTCTTTGCTTTAATACTTCACCATGTCTTCTGATTTACATGCTAAGTCTGTAATATGACTTTGTCTATCCCTAACTTTACTTGCTATGCCTATGTCCTATTGCTATACATTAGCATGCCTAAACTTTACTACTTCCCAGTTCCCCTGATCCCTGGAAGTTTGTATGTCCTTCTTGATTTACATGTTTCTAATTGCTGTTTATCTTAAATGTCATAATTGTCCCCCCTATTATTGTCTAGGTATCATGTCTAAGTATGACCATTCTTGGTCCCCTGAATCTCCTGATTCTGTGTAGTCGTGCTTCATTAAACTTTTGTATCTCCTTTAGCATTGTGTGATCTATCTGTTCCCCTTTCCCCATGATCCCTGTATGTAATCCTGTACTGTTGAACTATTTGTTTCTGCTGTTCTCTTTTTTTTTTTAAAAACAAATCCCTTGTTTTTGAAAAATCTTTTAAAAATACTTTTTCCTGGACTTCACACTACTCTTAGAGAATAGGTTCTGCCCCCTTCGTGTGAGCATTACTTTGAGTACCTCTGAGTACTCACTGAACTTTGACACATAAGGCTGGTATTCCACATTGCACCTGTCCTGCATTCTTCTAAGTGTTTAGGTGCCGGTATTGGCCAGGGATCCAATGGGGCCCTAGGGAGGTTTGCCACACCTAGACCATGGCAAAGGTTGTGAACTCGAAGGGGTTGAGGTTGGAAGACTGGGCCTGATTGAAGGCTCCCTATAGAATAACTTCTTATTTTTGTTCTTTATTACTGTAATTCAGATACTACTAGTTTGTAATAATTTGTAAACAAACGATTGGGGGTGAATAGTGAATATGGGGAGGGTTATGCATGCTTAGTATAAATAATGGATAGAAAACATGCCTATAGGATTTTTATTCACTTATCTGTGCAATCGATAACCTGTATAGGTCATACATCTCATTCATTAGAGATCCTGCTTTAGGTTCTTTATTTTCAGCCCGTCATTACGCTCATCTTGTAACCACGATCAGTTAATAAAGTGTGAACAATTTTAATGAGCAATTAATCATTACTGCATTGGCATGTTAGAAACCATGTTTTAGGTACTTCTATGTGCATTAGATATCCCATCCTTAGGATTTCTCACTCGTTTGAGTTGCAGTAGTTAATTCACGTTAGTCTAATAACTTTGTTACAATATGGATAAATAGTTTGAAACATTTTTTTGCAAATACCTTATCACGCGTACCTTTATAAATCAGAATCAAAATATGTATGTCCATCCCTTAAAATAATCAGCCAATGTGTACGACGCCTAGGCAAATTTTAGGCCCGATAAGAACTGATTAATTGTGTTTTTATTAGGTTAAAACCAACCAACTTCTTTAATTTCAACTCTGCCGTTCCCATTTTTTCTTGTTTTGATTCTTTGAAGTTCACTCTGTTTTCTTAAAAAACTCTGCTTCATCTGGAACTCTTTTGAAATGATGCAACTATTTTACTCTTGCTGAGTTTCTTATTTTTATGTCCCCAAATCACTAGGTTACCAAACTCTACCCAGAATCATGCTATTTCACTTGTCCGACACCTCATTAAATTATTGTTACTACTTCATTTTAAAACCATGCTTTAACTGATGTAAAAGTTCCTATCTTTGAGATCGTAATTGTGTTTAAGTCATGCTATTTATGTGTTTGTTTGAGGAGGTATACATGAGCCTTTATATGTTTACATGCTTTCCCAACATGCAGTATGTGTTTTGTATGTCGCCTTAGATTTTTATCCTTTAAAACCAATCAGCCTAATATCCTACCCTTTAGGACTAGTAGTCCTAAGTGCCTCCAGGACTGATAGGATGGGAGCGGGTAATAGCATGCAATAAGTAAAACGAGACCATTCTGCATTTAATATCTTAACGGGGTGGGGAAAGGGTAGATACTGATATGATGACCACGCGATAACACCACGTGTACAAACGGTTACCGGGTGTTGTGTGGGGTGATCCATATTATGTATAAACTTAGGACCCATTCCCTTATTTGTTCATTTTATTTTTTCTCGTAATTTCAACCATTTTTCATAAACTTCAGCTTTTTTTAAAAAACTATTTCTTCTCTCAAATTTCAGCTTCTTTAACTTCTTTAATCTCTTGCAACCATTATGTGAAAACCCCCTTGTATTTGTAATTCTTACTTGCCTACTTGTTGTTTTCATTTAAAGTCACAATATAACATGGCCGGGAACCACACTAGTGGATCTTGAGGGGTGCCTAACACCTTCCCCTCGAGATAATTTCTAGCCCTTACCCGAACTCTGGTTTTCCAACTCAAAACCTTTTTCAGTGTCATAATTCACTTAATCATTAGATGGCGACTCTTCAATTCCAAAAACCCAAATCCTAAAAGGGAATAGAGTTGTACTCCCAAATGTCGTAAACCCGATTTTGCGAGAAAAATGGGGCGTCGACAGGAGCGCACCTCAATATTGGTCCATTAGAGCCACCAAGGCCCAGAAAGCTTCAGGGTAGCAAGACTGAACAAAGCACCATACATTATCTTTTACTTTTTTGCTATTTGATTTCCATTCCGTATTTTCTTTAAATTTTGAAAAGAGCTCTGATGTTCAAAACAGTTATGGAATTTATCAAAGTATTTTAGTTTCTTATAAATCTCACTCTTATTATTTTCTCTATCATTTACTTTATTTACACATCATTACTATTACTTATATTGATGAACCAATGAATGTAACATGCAATGAGACAACGCAACAAACGGATATAGAATCAGAAGAGGTCGTTATTGAGGTTGAGGACTTTGAGAATAGGCCTAAATCAAACTTGGACGAAACTGAGGTTGTCAACGTGGGGGATACAGAGAATGTGAAGGAAATGCGCATCAGTGTTCACCTGTTACCGTCAGAAAAGGAAGAGTACACGGAATTCCTAAGGGAATATGAGGACATATTCGCCTGGTCGTATGATGATATGACTGGTATCAGTACATCTATTGTAGCTCATAAACTGCCAACGGATCCGACATGTCCACCGGTAAAGCATAAGCTCAGGAAGTTCAAGCCAGACATGAGTTTGAAAATCAAGGAGGAAGTTACCAAACAAGTCAAAGCCAAGGTCCTCAGGATAGTGGAGTACCCAACATGGTTAGCCAACATTGTGCTGGTATCGAAGAAGGACGGAAAGGTTAGAGTCTGTGTCGACTACTGGGACCTCAATCGGGCCAGTACGAAAGACGACCTCCCCTTGCCAAACATACACATTCTGATTGACAATTGTTCCAAGCATGAGCTATAGTCATTTGTTGATTGTTTTGCCAGCCGGGTATCATCAGATATGGATGGACGAAGAGGAGACGGAGAAAATAGCTTTCATTATGCCATGGGGGATGTATTGCTACAAGATGATGCCATTTGGATTAAAAAATGCTGGGGCCACCTACATGAGGTCCATGACTACTATTTTCCATGACATGATACACAAAGAGATTGAGGTGTATGCAGACAATGTCATCATCAAATCCAAGAAAGCCACTGACCAAATGGAAGATCTGAGGAAGTTTTTCATCAGATTGAGAAGGTACAATCTGAAACTGAATCCTGCCAAATGGCATTCGGGGTCCCTGCCGGAAAACTGCTTGGGTTCATCATAAGTCGACGAGGGATAGAACTGGATCCGTCAAAGGTTAAGGCCATTCAAGAATTGCCACCACCAAAGAACAAGAAAGAGGTTATAAGTTTCTTGTCTCAATTACATCAACCGGTTCACAGCTCAGTCCACTGTTATTTGTGAACCAATCTTTAAAGTATTGAAAAAGGACGTCGCCACCAAATGGACTGATGATTGTCAGAAAGCCTTCGACAGAATCAAGGAATACATGTCAATGCCACCAGTTCTGGTTCTACCAGAACCGGGTAGACTGCTATTGCTCTGCCTTGCAGTACTGGATGAGGCATTTGGTTGTGTTTTGGGACAACATTATGAAACAGGGAGAAAGGAGTAAGCCATATACTATCTCAGCAAAAAGTTCACCCTGTACGAGGCTTGGTATTCTCTGCTAAAACGCACCTATTGTGCTCTTACTTGGGTAGCTCAGAAGTTGAGGCATTATTTCTGTGCCTATACTATGTATCTCATATGAAGAATGGATCCGCTGAAGTATATTTTCCAAAAAAAAAGCCCATGCCCATGGGCAAGCTAGCCAAATGGAAAATCCTGCTGAGTAAATTTGATATTGTCTACGTAACCCAGAAAGTAATCAAAGGACAGGCACTGGAAGATCATCTTGCCGAAAATGCCATGGACGGAGAATACGAGCCTCTAAAGACGTATTTTCCTGACGAAGAGGTCTCTTTCATAGGAGAAGATATTGCAGAATCCTATGATGGTTAGAGAATGTTCTTCAGCGAAGCAGCAAAATTTGATGGAGTTGGCATAGGAGCAGTTCTAGTATCAGAAACAGGTCAGCATTATCCGGTGTCTGCCAAGCTCAGGTTCCCGTGCACCAACAACATGGCCGAGTACGAAGCCTGCATCTTAGGGCTCAAGCTGGCCATTGATATGAACATTCAGGAGTTACAAGTGATAGGGGATTCAGACTTGCTCATACATCAGGTTCGAGAAGAATGGGCAACCAAGAAATCCAAGATACTCCCGTATTTGCGTCATGTACAGGAGTTGAGGAAGAGGTTCACAAAGACAGAATTCCGGCATGTCCCCAGATCCCAGAATGAGTTCGCCGATGCATTGTCCACTCTATCATCCATGATTCAGCATCTACATAAGAACTTCATTGATCCTATCCCGGTAAAAATCCAGGATCAACCCGCTTACTGTGCCCATGTCGAGGAAGAAGCAGACGGAAAACCATGGTTTCATGACATTAAGAAATATTTAGAGACAGGAGAATACCCAAAATTTGCAAACGCTACTTAGAAGCGCACACTGTGAAGGTTATCCAATCACTTCTTTCATGGCGGAGGAATTCTGTATAGAAGGACTCTCGACTTGGGATTACTAAGGTGTGTCGAAACATAGGAAGCATCCAGGTTGTTAGAAGAGGTTCATGCAGGAACCTGTGGTCCGCATATGAATGGTTTTATCTTAGCCAAGAAAATACTCCGAGCTGGATATTTTTGGATGACTCTGGAAATGGACAGCATCCAGTATGTCCGAAGATGCCATCACTGTCATACATGCGGATATGATAAAGGTTCCTCCTAATGAGCTTAATGCAACAAGCTCGCCATGGCCATTCGCCACTTGGGGAATGGATGTCATCGGACCTATCAAGCCCGTCGCATCAAACGGGCACACGTTTATTCTAGTGGCCATTGATTATTTCACCAAATGGGTTGAAGCATCATCATATAAGGTAGTAACTAAGAAAGTTGAGGCAGACTTTGTTCGTGACCGTATCATTTGACGGTTCGATATCCCAGAGTCAATCATTACTGATAATGGTTCCAATCTTAACAGTGACCTGATGAAAGCGATTTGTGAAATGTTCAAGATTAAGCACATGAATTCTATAGCCTATAGACCTCAGATGAATGGAGCTATAGAAGCAGCCAATAAGATCATTAAGAAAATACTAAGGAAGATGGTAGAGAAACGCAAGCAATGGCACGAAAAGCTTTCATTTGTTTTATTGGGGTACCGTATGTTGATACCCAATTTTTTTCTATGTATTTTTATACTCAAAATACTTTCAAATTAGCATGTATAT
Source organism: Nicotiana glauca (assembly GCA_026770625.1). Lineage (NCBI taxonomy): Eukaryota > Viridiplantae > Streptophyta > Magnoliopsida > Solanales > Solanaceae > Nicotiana > Nicotiana glauca. The sequence continues at coordinate 30 of MDKF010229272.1, read as the reverse complement.
ACATGTATAAACATCCACAAAGATTTTGGT
>MU698677.1:79069-100810 GCA_026770625.1 Nicotiana glauca | reverse complement strand
AAATGCAACACAAAACTATTTTATTTTATATTTTTTGGGAGTAATTATCGTGAGAGCAAAAATCACGTGCTCACACATATGATAATTTATTTTCAATAGGATTGCTTAAGTTTGTAGTGGACTGTATATTTCTGGACTGTTTTGCTTATATATTTGGATTGTAGTGATACTTGAATCGTAGTAAACTTTTATAATGCTTAGAATCCATTGTAACAGTAAAATAGATTGTTAGATTTTAAATAATATTCAGGTATTTTAGTATTATGAACTAAGTTCTAAAAGTTAGGGGCAATCCAATTGTTAATACGTTGAGTTTAACCTTAAACTGTTTCATAAAGGAAGATAATCGCAGGATTTTGACAAGTATAGATAAATCTCTATAAAGACATTAAATATCATATTCTGGATTAAGTGAATTGAATAATGAGTTACTAGTTAAATTGAAATTAGATTAATGATTTTAGTTCACAATTAGCAGTTGCAAATTAATTGTTTCATTTATTAAAAGGATGCAAATTGTAACCTTCTGCTTTTAACTTTTAATTGAAATAAAACTAAATTTAGAATGACAATACTATTAATCACCATTGTAATGCACAATAAAATTGTATTCGTTTTGATTATGTGTGATATTTTCCAGTTTGTTTCGATTGTGTCAGTGACGAAAAGGAATTGTAACAAAGGCAGGGGAATGTGGTATCTACTTTAAAAATATAATAAGAAGTAGAGAGAAAATTACTAATTTAGTATTGGGTTTAAGTCTTGGGCCCAGGGACTTCTGAAACAAAGTGAGGCTATTTGATAAATAATTGGTTACTCATGTAAAAATTTGGACCAAGATTGAAATCCAATAGCTTTGCTGAAGTATGAGTGAAAATTAAGGGTCCAAGTTTAATGAAATTAAAAAATAAATAAAATAAATAGCTAGGGACATGGAAAATTAGTACATGAGTACTAAATTGAATTCTTAATTAGGTAGCGGGTTCAAGCTAAAAGGTATTCCCTTTTGTTTGAATTCGGACTTGAATTGGGAGTTCGAATTTATATTCATGGATTAATTGACTTTTATAGACAAAACAAAAAATAGAAAACTTAGATATTTTAGCTTGGCCTTAATAAAATAAAATGGGACGAGCCTCGCCAAATTAAATACACAATTGCGGGGTCCTCATTAATTACTTATTAAAATACTTAGTATTCGGGATAGGCTGTTTAGCAAATTTCACGGACCTCCCAAAAGATAATAAATACGTTAGCCGCTTTAGGCGGGATTTTTAATAATATTACTTTCCTAAATACGGATGTGTATTTCATGCAATCCAAATTCAAATCCGAAAACGTCGAATAGGAATATGTCGAAGATCCGGGTGCATTTCATGTGATGTGATCCAAAAACATGTTCTTAAACGACGTTCACTTTCTTAAATAAAATAATTGACAAAAGTGGTAATTAATTCTAAAATNACCCTTCCTCGATTCGGGATTCAAACCGGTGACTTGGGATACCATAAATCTCCCAAGTGGCGACTCTGAATTTTAAATAAAAAAAATAAATTCCTTTTCGATTGTCCTTAAATTGGAAAAAACTCCTTTCTTTACTATATCCCTTCCCGGGGTGTAGTAAAAGTCGATAAAAGCTCTTCGGAAAAATGAGGTGTGACACGGAGGATCTTGAGGTTGAGCCAACGGCGCGATATAAGCAGGGTTGGCGGGATAAACCGGTGGTGGATGTCCCTTTACCCAGGCTTGATACATTTCGGTCATTTGTTGCTTCAGCTAATACATCTCTACTTACATCGCATTAACATCAACTTCTTCCACTTCTTTTGATGGGTCAACAATACTCGCCTCCAATTCTTGGTTAGTCATGTCCAACCTGCCTTTTGACCGGGTATTGTAGGAGTGGGTTTCCAGAATGCCAGAGCAACTAACCACCTGTCTGGACTCAACATCAACAATAATTTCGTTAGCGGATAGAGCTTTAACATATTGGTAGTCGCACATTTGGGGAATGAATGTACCTAAGCAGTTAGTCATATGCATTTGCTCGACTGCTTGCTTCATCCTGGCTTTTCCTTATTTCTATTTGGTAACTTCCTTTTCTTTTCTTCCCTCTCTTTTTCATTCTTGTTTTCTCTTTTGTTTCTACGCTCCCATGCCTCTCTCTTGTTTTTCTGCTCTTACTTTTCTTTTTCTTTACTTCTTCTCTCATTTTTTTCCTTTTCGTTTTTCCTCTTTTCTTTTTCCTTTTTTTCTTCTTTTATTTTATTAGTTATGATCGAATCCTATGGAGATTGCCTAAGTATCATGACCCTGCATGAATCAGACCAAGCGTAGTTCTTGAAGAACGGGAATAAAGGAAACAAACTGACATTTTTTTTTCTTTTCCCCCCTTTTTGTTTTTAACCCTAATGACTACTATGATGAGAAAAGAGAAATAAAAGAAGAAATTTTTTTTTTTAATTTTCTCGACTGAATGCTCTATAACCTATTCTGGACTCAAGCTTAACGAGCATGCTTTTTTTTTTTAAAACAAATATTCTATTAAGGAAAATCCTAGAAGATAAAAATATTTTTTGATTCCTTTTTTTTTAGGAAGAAACTCTAAATAATAAACCACAGAAAAATATTTAATTTTTCATTTGGTATCCTGACGCAAGTTTTCAAAACAAGCAAAAACATCTTGAATTTCAGTTTTGATTGCCTAAAAAAGAAACTCTGAAAATAAACCAAAGATAGAGTATGTTGTCTTTTTCTTCTATGTACAATATCCTAAAGTTCTAATGAAAATAATTTTTTTTATTTTTGACTAATTTCCCAAAGAAGCACCTCAAAAGAAAATCATTTTGGATTTTGGAATTAACACCTTAAAGAAAGTTTTAAAAGAAGTACTAAAGAAAATTCTCTTTTTTGAAATTTTAGTCCTAATATACTTAAAGGACACATAAAAACAATTTATTTTTAGTCCTAGATATTTATTGCCTAAAGGAAAAACAACCTCAAGGGAACTTTTTTTTTTCATTTCTAAAGAAAACTTCTAACGGAAATATAAAACGCAAAATCTCTCACTTTTTTTTTGGATTTTTGATTTATTACACACCTTTTCAAATGCAAAATAGAAAGTACAATAATAATAAAAAAAAATTCGATATTACTATACAAAACTTAAAGGTAAAAGACGACTAAAAAGAAAATAAAAATGAGAAATCTTCTTAAACAACTCCTGAATAAGTGATCCTGCCTAGATGGTCCCGAGGAGTCTGTCATGCTCAAACTCCGGTGAGTAAATTCACACCTGTATGAGAAAACTTAAACCAACACTATGTGAGACAATAATATTCCCTACTAGACACATGCAAGATATGATTGCGATTATTTTTTTCCAAAATTAACCTATGTGGCTAAAAGTGCAAGGTTTGGAAGATCGGACCCTATGTGGGTTGCCAATGTATCCCGCCCCGAAAGACGAGAATCAGGTATGCGTAGTTCGAGCGGATTGGATACGGGCGAAAATTACAAAAACAATAACTAATTTAGAGAAAACATATTTTTTTTTTTGTCTTTTTCTTTAACATGACAAAACATGCAAACTCTTTTTGGATTTTCTATTTCTCTCTTTTCTTTTTTTTTTTTTTTGATTGATTTTTGGAAAAACAAAATAAAGGGGAAAGTGCAAAATCTTTTTTTTTTAATTTTTCATTTTCATTTTTTTATTTTTCTTGAAAAAGTGTGAAAGAAAATTATTACTGGGCCCTACTTGCTTCACCCTCTTTTTTCTTTTTCTTTTTTCCTTTTCATTTGTTTTTTTTTCATCTGCCCTCAGCTATCATTGGTCCGCCAAATGACCCTTTTACCTTTGAATAAATGCAACATATAGCACATAGGATGCATCAAGATGGTCTGTTATTTTGGGTACACCTGTCTTAGACGAAACCAAACCCCTGTGTTGAGTCCTCTAAGCCAAATGCACATGATGCAAACAAGCGTTCCTACTAGGGATATGGCATGAGGTTGAGTTATTCTAGGTTTAAAACCTGAGTTTATTTGTTCTAGACCTGACTTACCCGAGCGGACAACTCGAGCCGGGGGGAGGGGGCAACATACCGGGAATACAGAAGTCTCGCCGGCTTTGTAACTTGTCCGAACCTCGTTCTAAATGGGATAAGACTCTAAACAGAAGAGAAGCCACACGAAGTGCAGCATTCTCCATGATGTAGAAGACTCAGAGAGAGGAAGGGTTTCGTCTATCTTGGCCCGGCATCTCCTTTATCTTTTATTTTAGTCTGTTATCTCATGTATTCGAGACAAACAGTTGTACTTTCTTTCAAACGGTTGTATTTAGTACTCTTAGTGGTTCGTGAGTATATGACACCAGTTCTTGGGTAGAGGTTATCTCGATTTTCCGCATTATTGTTCAGATACTTTAATTAAGACTTTCGCTTATTTACTTTATTCCGTTGTTTTCATGATATTACTGATAATTGTTAAAAGAACTAAATCAGTTAATGAAAAAGGTAGTTAAGGGTTGGCTTGCCTAGCTCTCATTAGTAGGCGCCATCACGACTCCCGAGGGTGGGAAATTCGGGTCGTGACAGAATGAGGCACTTAGTCTCTTTTGAATGAGCTTAAGTTGGAAAAGTTAACCGGATGTTGACTTATGTAAAATGTCTTGGATGTGAATTTTGATGGTTCGGATAGGTTCGTTAGGTGATTTGAGACTTAAGAGAATGATCGGAATATATTTTGGAGGTCCGTAGTAGATTTAGGCTTGAATTGGCGAAATTAGAATTTTGTTGTTTTCTGGTTGGTTGTGAAAATTTGATATCGGGGTCAGAATAGAATTCCGGAAGTTAGAGTAGGTTTGTTCTGTCATTTGTGACGTGTATGCAAAATTTCAGGTTATTCTGGTGAGGTTCGATAGACTTTTTGATCGTTTGCGGAATTCGGAAGATATTGGGAATCTTTAGGCTTGAATCCGAGGGTGATTTAGTTTTTTGGCGTTGTTTTGGGTGTTCTGGGGATTGGTACTGTCACACCTCTTTTTTCTAATAACCCCTGAGAGGGGTATAAAAAAGGGAGTTTTTTCAATTAAAGGACAACCGAAACGGGATTCATTTTATTAAAAAATCAGAGTCGCCACTTGGGAGATTTATGGTGTCCCAAGTCACTGGTTTGAATCCCGAATCGAGGAAACGAATGACTCTGTTTAACAGTCCGCGAACCAGAAATCCGGGTAAGAAATTCTATTAACCCGGAAGAAGGTGTTAGGCATTCCCGGGTTCCGTCCTTTAAAACATGTCTTTGGATCGCGTCACATGAAATACACCCGCAACACATTTTATTCAACGTTTTAAGATTTGTATTTGGGTCACATGAAATGCACACCCGAGTTTAAGAAGGTAATATTATTAAAAGACGCACCTAACGCAACTAACGTGTTGTTAACTTTGCGGAAGGCCACGAAAAATCACTAAATAGCACGTCCCGAGTTCTAAGGATTTTAAAGAAAATTATTAAAGAGGGCCATGCATTTGTGATTTTATTTGGCGCGGCGCACCTCAAATTATTTTAACTTGAAGGTCTCTAAACTAATTCATGAGGGCCATACACTATGAGTTATCTAAGTACGGCTCGCCTCAAATTTACTCCTAAAAGCTCAGTAGATTGATTAAAGACGGTTTTAAAAAGTAGTAATTACTCTAAACCAAAGTCCAAACCCAATTTGTTCAATGGAAAGGGCCAACAACAATGAGGCTCAGTTTGCATTATTGCAAAGCCTGACCTGACGTGAGGCCCCCATAACCTGAACGAGAATGCAAGATTTCAAAGTTGCTGATTTTAAAACAACTTAAACTAGGCCCCAAAGTGAAGCCCATTCTTAAAATTGTCCAACGTTGTATAACTTGGACTCAAGGTCGAGTCCCTTTGATAACACAAAACCCACGTCGGGATTCAAGAATACAAACTGATCCGTATCAGATTTCAACCATTTAAGTCATAAGATAGAAGATGAAAAATCACTAAACCACAACGCCGTTTTAACAGAGACATTTCCCAAATTCAACTATTCTAGTGAAACCAATTATACAGTAGGACACCTCATTTAAAAACTCACACTAATTTACTTCTAAAACATGAGAGCTTGAACCTCAATCCAAACTCATGAATCCTATAAAGAAGTTAACATTATGCAACCATAATTTTAAGCACCTAATTTTAACTGATAGTAATTTTAACTGAAATAAAAGGTGAGAAGAATTCACAGTCTGTCCATATGATACCATTTAGCATGGCCGAATGTACAAAGCTAGCTACTAATTCGACTAACAGGCCATTTCAACTTCAAATCAGCTATGAGATATCCAGCCGGAAGTTAAGTCCCCTTAATTACAAAAGTTCAATTCACAGCTGATTATTTATCAGCCAACAACAAAATACAGTGTGCCATAGAACTCATAACAAACAAGCAAAACAATGTAAAACTAAACTACATATCAAAACAAGTTGTGACTATGCTCAAAGCTTCAGATTCTTATTTCAACTTCAAATCAGGCCTTACATAAGGTGATATGTGGAAGTATGCACCTGGAAAATGAGAAGAAACAAATCGAGGTGATCAGAGTTCAAGCAGCGGTAGAAATGAAGCATAAATCAGCCTCAGATCCTATACAACAGTAACCAAAATCAAGTAGCTTCTAACCCAAGATTAAACAGACTTGAATTCAATTTATAAATCCCAAACTCGAATGGAAACAAGACCACAAACACCAAGTACAGCCCAAAATCGGTATTTAAAACACCAAACTAAACCATTTTTTGACCCCAGATAAATCATGGACGACTTCAGAAATGAGAAACTTCAGATCAAAGACCAATGGAACAGTATCACTGAAGTTTTCAGTCATTGTTTTTGTATTTTTCTGATTTTTCTATTCAATCTTCGATGAAACAGTAATTTGTGCAGCTCTCTATGTTTTCTAGATTTACAGCTCTTTTTCCCTCTCAGATTTTTTAGAATGTTCAAGGCTGCCCTCAAATGAAAGGAAGAAGGTCTTTATATAGGCATGCCTAGGGCACCCCTAGTTCAACTAATCAATTCCATTTCTACCCTTTTTTTTTTGTTATTTTACCCTTTTTTTTACCCCTCTAAAGAATCTGAAAATCACTCATCCTAACAGACTTATGCTTATCCTAACCCTTAGAAGTTTCTTCCTAACAGAAATTATTCTTTCTCCAACCTAGAATTCCTGAATTGCCCTTTACCTGATTAGTTATTATAGCCCTTACCTGACCCCTAAGACCCCTAAAGGTTTTTAGATAGATGATTGAACCCTAAACCTCCTACAATATGACAAACAGGATTAATCAAACACTAAGGCTTCACACGGATCAAACTATGAACCATTCTTCAAAAAAATACAAAAAAATCAATTGGAAAACAAATTGAAACATAAATCAAGCAAACAACACTCATGGGACCATTTAATGAGTAATTTCAACAGACCTAAGCCTAAATTAATCAACACAGAACATTCAAACTTGTTAACCACTAACAAAGCATAAGGGTCGAGATTCAACAGTTTGATTAACAGGAGAAACAATCATTGAAATTAATTCAAAAAGAATCTGCACAGAACTTCAGATCAAAGGAAAAGGGTAAGGAAGAAGATGAATTGAAACTGACATAAAAACTAAAGGAAGTGAAGAATTGCTTACCTTATTTGGACAAACTCAACAACAGACATCGAACCTTTGATTTTCACTTTCAATAATTCCACACACTTGCTCTTAATAAGAGCAAGTAAATAGCATTATCGAGGGACAAACCAAACACACCTCGAATAATCTTCATGCAATAGGGATCAGGACACTGAACCCTAGACCTAAAATTCAAACAATTTGGGGGGGTTTTGATAGAAATTGAACATAGATTAGTGGAGAGGAGGTGGTGAGGGTTCAAGGGTGTGATTTTGGGGTTGAGTGGGGCTGCGCCGCCACTGGAGGAACTGTGGCGGCGCTAGGGTTTGCAGCTTCTGAGCAAGATTCGAGAGGTTTGGGTTGAATTCGAAGGAAAAGGGGTGTGGATTTGGAATGAAGAGAAGGAGAAGAAGCCAGGGTGTAATTTTGGTCGCGATTGGAGACTTGCCGCCGCCGTAGGCAATTTTCGGCGGCGGCAGACGGCGGAGACGGAAGGTCTCTGATGAGGGTGTGGAGACGATGAGAGAGGGGTAGGGGCGTTCAGACACTTTTATACCTAAAAGTCCTAGCTTCTCGTCCGTTGCATCAATCAACCTCGACGGTTGAGATCAATTAGGGAGCAATACGACGTTGTTTGGTTAATGAAAGGAGATAGACTGGGTCGGGGTGTTTGGGCTGGACTGGGGCGAAGGTTTAACGATTGGGCTGGGGAAAATCAAGAAAAATTTGAACTGGGCCAGAAAAACAAAATGATTTAGCCCAAAAATCTGCACTCTCATTTCTTTTGTTTTCATTTTTTTTAATTTCTTTTAAATTAAAACTAAACATAACACCTAAATTAATTCCTAGTCAAATTATTTTCAAATTAGATTAATTACTACAACTAATACTTACTGCAACTAATTAAAACCAAATTAAACAGAAACTGCCAAAATTTAAAGATTAAAATTAAAAGTGAAGAAATAGCCATTTTTGTGATTTTTCCAATTCTTATAAAATAACTAATTTACTACTTAATTCAAAAATGCAAAGTTAAATCCTAAAATGCAAATGCAATATTTTTTTTGTATTTTCTCACTAATTAAAATGCACAAGCAAAAATGCAAATAATTAACAGAAAATGCCACGAAATTCCACAAAATTGCAATCACTAAAAGAAATTATTTTGTTTTGAATTAATGGGAGTAATTCATATAGGGCAAAAATCACGTGCTCACAGGTACAAGTTTGAATAGTGGTATGTAACTTGTTTGTACTTTTGGTTGAGGTCTTGGCGGCCTCGGGATGATTTTGGATGGTTATCGGGAAGTTTGGGAGTTGGAGTTTGCGGCTAAAACTGCTGAGTTCTGTCATAACCGCACCTGCGGATTGGGGACCATAGGTGCGAACCGCAGTAGCGGCGCATCGATCGCAAAAGCGAAGGTCAACTAGTTGGGCGATCATCACAGATGCAATGGTTTGATCCCTTGTGCGGATAGGAGTGTGTAAGTGAAATTCCGTAGAAGCAGACTTTAAGTCGCAGATGCGGAACCCTTGGGAAGAACATATAAATTCTTGCCTTCACGAATTTTAGACCATTTCTCACAATTTTTGCTCGGCCTTGGAGCTTTTGAGAGAGATTTAAGAGGGAATTCAAGGTATTTCGGTGAGGTAAGATTTTTTGAACTAAAACTTGTTTCTATGATGATATTTTACTGATTAGGTGTGGAATTTATGGAAATTAGTGGTTAAAATTGGGGGTTTTAGGGTTTGAAATTGGAGACTTTGATTTAGGGATTTGAGGAGTCGTTTGTGGTCGGGTTTTGATGTGTTTGGTATGTATGAACTCGTGAGAATGTATGAATTCTAGTTTTGTGATTTTTATCAAATTTTGAGACATGGGTTCCGGGGACTGGATTTGAGAGAATTTGGGTTTTTTGGTATAAATTGATATTTTTCGTATGGGTTTCATTCCTTTAGCATATATTGATGATAATATACTGATGTTGGTTAGATTCAGAGCATTTGGAGGCCGAATCGAGAGGCAAGGGTATTGCGGGCTATAGTTTTGGCTTCGCTCTAGGTAAGTAACGCTTCCAAACTTGGTTCTGAGGGTTTTAAACCCCAAACTATGTGTTCTATGATTACTATTGAGGTGACACAAACGCTAAGTGACGGGCGTGTGTGAGTGCATCGTGAGAATCGCAGCCTGGATCATTCCATGCACCGCGTAGTGACTCTTTCTTACTAATATCTGTGTTGTAACTATGTGACTAAGTTAATGAGCGGTAAATCATGCTAATAATCATGTTAAGGCTACACGCCAATACTGTTGAGACCCGAGAGGTCGTTTCTAGCTGTCATATCTTTAGCTTCATTAATATTTTGTACTCAGTCCTATTCATGCATATTATATCATGCCTTAGTCTCGATTATTGTTATTTGACACATCATATAATTGTTCGGGCTAGTATCATGACATTTTGAGCCCGTGTGTGTGAGACTGGAGAGTGATGACTGAGTGAGGCCGAGAGCCTGGTATTGAGTGACAGTATGGGATTGGGATACACGCTGCAGCGAGATATTGAACATGCCTTCATTGGCTTGTTATAGCACTTGGGCTAAGATGATCCCCTCCGAAGTCTACACACCCACAGTGAACGTGTCTGGTTATATTTAGGGATGGATCTTCCCTGGATATGGATCTTGTCCGAAGTACTTATATCTGGAGATGGATCTTCTCCATGAGGCTGGATTGGCATGTTCCTTGGTACTGGAGACCGATGGTCTGCGAAGTGCATATATTCCGAGATTGATCTTCCATGGGCCCTTTGAGCCATATGCAGTACCGAGTGGTTGTGAGGTTGTTATCTTTGTTGATATCTGGAAATGGATCTTCTCCATAGGCTGGAATGGCCTTCCTCAGTACTGAGTGACTGTTGTCAGATATGTATATATTCCAAGATGGATCTTCCTTGGGCCGTACGAGCCATATACAGTACTGAGTTTACGAGAATTTGAGATTGTGGGCACATGTGGCACTCAGGATAGTGCATTTCATACTGCATATGCATTGACATGTAGATGTAGCAAAGTTACACTTCTTTATCTTGTTCATACTTGCTCTGTTTTACTGTTCGAGTTGTATATTTAACTGAAAGCATGCCTACGTTTCTGTACGTTATTCTGTTATCCTTGAGTAGGTTGAGTTCGTCACTACCTATCAGTCCAAAGGTTGGACTTGTTAGTTATTTAGTTGGTGTACTCACATTACTCCCTGCACCTCGTGTGCAGATTTAGGTACTTTGGATTCAATGGCGGATGTTTGATCAAGGCTTGTGATATAGAATATTATTGAGGTACCTGCACAGCGTTCGCAGGCCTTGGCTCTCCCCCTTACTTTCCAGTTATATTTCATTTGTTCCATTAGACATTTTATGAGACTATGCATTTTCCTTGGACGCTCATGCACTCAGTGACACCCCGATTTTGGGATGAATTGTATCTATTCTTGGAATTTCTTATACTTCAAATAGTTCTTTAACTATTCAAAGCTTCCGTAAATGGTTTTAAACTTATTATTATCGTGTTGATTATTAAGTTGAGGCTAGCCAAGTTTCACGATAGGCGTCATCATGACGGGTTGGGTTTTGGATCGTGAGAATATATAACTAGCAAAAATGAGCCCTTAAAGTATGGTTCTAACGAGTAAGAAATAAGAGAAAAGGCTAGGAAAAGAGTATAAATGCGGTGGCATCAAAAAGGTGTTGAAAATCTCCTTAGGTACACTGTATTGGTAGAAGATATTTTTCCATATAAAGGTAAGTACCTTTTGTATGCTCCCGCTTTCACCCATTTAGAGAAATAGTCAGTTAGGAATCATACATTACCTTGCCCTGCTGGGAGGGGGCCTACAATGTTCATTCCCCAATTGATGAACGGTCACGGGGAGATTACTAAGTGGAGGTGTTCGCTTGCTTGGTGAATCATTGGGACGTACTTTTAGCGTTGTTCGCATTTCCTCATGAAGTTTGAGGCATCCTCTTTCATAGTGGGTCAATAGTTGTTGATACTCAATTTTTCCCTCATATTTTTTTTAAAATATATACATACTTTTAAAACAACATTTTCGCATTATTATTTAGTTTACAAATCTATACAAGCATTTTCTATAATTTTTGCATAATTTTTAGAGCTATTAAATTGATTTTTTTGCATTTAAATTACTTGAATAATTATTAATTACTCTTTTAAATAGCTTTGAGATAACTTAAAATTACTATTTTGCATCTTCGTATATGTTTCATAATAATTTTACTTTATTTCATATAATTATGTTTGCATTTTATAGTTATTTACCTAACTTTACAATAATAGCCAATATTCACATATAATTGCTTCTTATCTATATTATTTGTGTCAAAATAGCCTTCTATATTTTTATAATTCTAAATTATTATTTATAATAATTTTAGTGCATAAAAATATTTTTTACTCATTTACTAATTATTTTGCTAAATTGTATGTGTTTAAAAGGGGAATCCCAATTGAGTGATTTTCGGACCAAATTAGCCCAACGCCTTAGTCGAGAACCATAGCCCAAAGCCAAACGATCACTATCTAAAACCCGATAGTTACTCGTTTTATTTAACCCGTCCCGTTCCTTTTAAATCACAGTCGTTGATCTTTCAAGATCAACGACCCTCATCTTTCCACCGTTTTAATTAACCTAACCAACCCCAGAACCCTACTATTCATCTCAGACGCCACCCATGTATCCTCTCTTCTCTCCTCTTTCGCGAACCATATCCGCTTCCCCTTGATCCCTCTCAAAATCCCACTAATAGTGGGATTCGACTACTATTCTCTTGCCATATTTGAAACCTTTTGGTACTGGTTGTCCGTTTGTGGTTTTCCTAGGTGCGTGCCTAAACATGGCAAGCGATACTTTCTGAAATCGAACTGAATGTCGTTTGAATCTTTGATCCTCAGCATTATTTCATCTATATACGTTCAATACCATATTATGCGAGTCCAATTTCATTCAGATCTATGTTGATTTACACTTTCCCCGAAAAACTAGGGTTTACCCAATTTCTCTCTTACTTTTGATTTTGAAATAATTTTGCATGTTTTCTTTCCTTATTTGTTGTTTGATTTACTTCGTTTCCTTGTGTGCTCGTTCAATTTTTACTTCTATATAAACCCTTTCCCATTCCCCTTTAAGACAAGATTGGAATCGATATAATCTCGCTAAAACTTGAGGCTTTACTCTATGAATTAATTTATTATCTTGTTTTGTGTTTTGTGGTGGCCGACTGAAAGCCAAGGCCACTGAAAATCTACTGTTCGAACTTTTCTATGTGCGAGCATTGCCCAGGATTCTTTTGAAGCTCTTGGGAACTTTGACGCATTGAGGTTTCTGGGTTCTTATGGATCTTTTTGCTCTTATTTGTTGTTCATTTAACTGGTAAGCTACTTGACTCTATAATTTCATTCCTATATGTTTTTGATTTGCATGTGTTCTATTCTATGAAATCCTTGGCTTAATATGTTTTTTGGATTGCTTTTGTAGACGATTCGGTTAATTCTATCTGGTTCTAAGTCTTTTAGCATCTAGCTTCTTCCTAATGCTGCTAGTTCTGAGTTTGTCTAAGCCTAACTTAGATAATATGATCCTTTTAAGTTCGTTTAACCAGTGTATTGGTGTTTGGATATTTCCTAAAACATCCTTACTTGCTTTGACCTTAATGTCTATAGTGAATTCTTCATACTTGTGCTAGGACTTCCTATGTTAATTGTGACATGTTCCCCTGCTATTGTGTCACTCAATATGATTCCCCATACCTTAATAGTGATTGATTGAGATCTTAACAACTACCTCAACGTGTTTTCTATGCCCTATTTGAACTATTTTGTTTTATAGCATAAGTTAGACCTTCTTTAGTTAATTAATTTATTGTGACAATCCCAGAATGCATAGCTGTGCTTTTTATCTCACACTGCCCTGAATCTCTATAATGTTTGTCTTGCATGTACAATCGGTTGCAATTTGTATTAAAACCATTTTCTATCGACGATGATCTTGCTTCTATGCTAATATGTTTCCCAATCTGTCTTTGGTTCATTTGATACCATATTCTTCTAGTGTTTATCACAATGTGTGTCCCACATCATGTCTAAATAATGATTAGCATGACCCTAGGATTCATATTTATCTTAATTTGGACTTCTTAGGTCTCAATTGGTATAGTGTCACGCATGATAATCTATCTATATCTTGCAAACATGTTTCTTCCCTAATTTCTTTCAATATGAGGCTATCTATGCAGTGCTTTCTTGTCATACTGAACCTACTGGCCTGCTTGATTAGTTACTCTATATGCTCAACTTGGTTATGTCTACTTTAGGTTACAAGTGTACCCCCTATTTTGCACCTTAGCCATTGTCCATTATCCCTCATTTGCTACTTATGCAATTTTAAACTCCTTACTCTTAGCCGGCTGAAAGCCAAGGATGCCAAGGCTTTCACTACTAACCTCCCTAGTGTTATCACTCCTCGGGGTCCATTTGAGGCCCTTGTAAACTCTGACACACTAGGATTTGGGTCCCTAATCACTTCCCTATAATGCTGGAACCTAAATTATCCCAGTTCCCTCTTCTTATTGTCCCATTAGCATGTAAGCTGGTTGGTTTAAGTAATTCAATGCTTGGCAATATGATTGTGTGATTTGGCTCCCAGCTCTTCTATGGATTCCAGGTTGTATCAATGAACATGGCTCTTTATTGAAAGTCTGGTTATGCTACTGAAGGCCTAGACAATGTTGGGTATTCTTTTGGCCCGCTATGGGCTTATTGTCATTATTTGTAACACGTTGGTAACTACTTTATTTTTTGGCCTGTAATAAACAATTGGGGGAATTAGTAAAATGGGGAAGGGTTAGATTCTTAATGTCTGCATAAAAGGAGTAGACAACATGCCTATAGGACTCGTTGGTTCACTTGCTATATGTGTCGTTCAATTATATGTGCACTGTAGAAATCATGTCATTAGAGTAAGCGCGCGCGCGCGCACACTATTTGCTAGCAAACATAAATCCAAATGTTTCAATCATTTTTACTTCTATGTGCCATTAGAAAATCTGTGTATAGGAACAAATGTCACTGAACTTTCCTTCAATTCGCTTTAGCATGTTCACTAGAAGCCATGCCTATAGGATTTTAATCACCTCATTTTGTTATTATCTCGCACTATTCACTAGAAACTATGCATATTGGATTTTAATCACCTCATTCGTTATTGCATCACATTTTTCACTTAGAAAACATGTCTATAGGATTAAGTGTAATGATAAAATCAGCTCCAAGTGCTAAACATTAAAGAACCTTTCTATAAGACATCACTGTTCCTCTTAATAAAAGTCAATATTCCACCTCTCAATATCGTTTATTATGCACTTCTAAGATCCTCCCAATGGTCCTTTCATTATTCCTTACTACACGAAGCACCTAGCCATATTAGGATTGATAACCAGAAATCTGTAATTTCATTATTCAGTATGCAAATCATATAATCTTGTCAATGAGCAACGCCCAGCCTCAGAAATTGCTTGTATGCTTTGACGCATTTTCATATAGAAATCATGTCTATATGGCTTAAGGTTCATAATTCTAAATTGCCTAACATGAATTTCTTGTGTGCATTTGTTGCTTAAGTATGGAGGCAAACTTGAGCCTTAACTGCTTATATGTGAAGTGTAATGTGTTTTTATATGTTGCCTAGTTTTGACATTTCTGAGCGGCTTAAGTGAGGTCTAGAACCACCCAAATAGAGGTCCAATACCTCCAGGACCATAGGTATGGGACGGGTAGTGCATGCATAGGGTACGATGATAGTCTGTGCCCGCTGAATAATATGAGTAGCTCCCTATTCCAAGGGAGTTGCACGGGGTGATCCTTTAGGCTAAAAAACTTAGGACCCCCTCCCCCATCTTTTTTTTTCTTCTTTATGCATGGTTATTAGATATAAATAAGTACAACCCCGTACTCGTGTTAAGACTTGTATTAATTATGTTGTAATAAAATTTTCTGACTTCTGAACTATCTTATTTGATTGATCACCTAATTTAATAGTAAACAACATAATCTTAAGTTCGGTCAGGACCCACGGTTGTGGACCTCGAAGAGTGCCTAACACATTCTCTTTTAGGTATTTTGAGCCTTACCTGATCTTTGGTGGCGTTGACAAGTCAAACAGAGTTATTTGAAAATAGGTGTCCTAACTTACCTTAAAAATCATAGGTGACGACTCTTCTCCTTTAGCATTCTATCTCTGATTCCAAAAGGAGTTGTCACGACGTCAAAACCCGCTTTCGTAAGAAAATGGGGCGCGACGATAGTATCACGCCTGTATAAGACATCTGAGTAGTGCTTGATTGTTGGAATATGCACCGCAATGGACTTCATGGACTACTTCAAGGATGCACTAGGTCTTGTTTGGGCCTAGACATTTCGCTAGAGGGCCGCTATAAGTATAAGTCGCTAAGAAGGAGACTGTATCTGGCTGCTTGCATTCTTAGATTCTTAGCTTCTTTCTTGTTGGCAGGGAGTGTAACGTCCTGCAAATAGACGATATTATGATTGCGCCAATCCTAAGTTAAGTTTATGGTTCTTACTTCGATTTGGTCTAGTGATAAGTTGAGGAGGTGGACTATGCTTTTATCCCCGGTCGTGATGTTGTTGGTAGTTGCGACCGATTTAGTGTGGCAGTCGGCTTTGGTATTCTGTGCATGTGGGATCTAGTCAAGATGGCATTTGTCAAAATCAGGAAGTAGCTTGCAGATCTCGGTATGATATTTTGTAACCTTTGTTCCTTGATTTGGAAAGTCCCTGTGACTTGGATGACTACGAGTTAGGGATCACAACATAGTTTCAACCGCTTCGCCCCATATTTGAGTGCTAGCCTCAACCCTACAATTACGGCCTCATACTCGGCTTCATTATTAGTCATATTTGAGGACCTTATGGACTGGCAAATTACTTGGCCTGTAGGGACCTCAAGTACGAGTTCCACTCCAGTCCCTGATGCATTAGATGCGGCATCGGTGTGTATAGGACCCAGAGGTCTTGTGTTTGGCGGTAAGTTTGGGCAGCTTCCTTTTTGACTTCAGGCATTATTTTTGCACTGAAGTTAGCAAGCACCTAAAAGTTTATCATCGTTCGCGGCTGGTATGTGATATCTTGCTCACTTATCTCGATGGTCTAATCGACCAGCCTCCTAGATAGCTCGAGTTTATGCAAAATGCTCCTCAGGGGAAAAGTTGTAACGACCGAGATAGGGTGGCACTAGAAATAGTGTCTACGCTTTTGAGAAGCTACAACCAATGCTAGAGCCAAATTTTTGAGGTGCAAGTACCTCATCTCGGCATCGATGAGTGTTTTTCTAATGTAATATATGGGATATTAGGTACCTTTATTTTCACGGATCAGGACTGCACTTACTGCTACTTCGGAGACAGCTAGATAGATAAGGAGGTGCTCTCCAAGTCAGGTTTTAAAAGTAGGGGTTGTGATGATAGGTATGTCTACAGTTCTCGTAGAGCCTGGATGCACTCGAGAGTCTATTCGAGGCCATTTTTCTTTTTGAGTACTTCTAAAAATTTGCGACATATATCAGACGACCGCGAGATGAATCTCGATAGGGCGGCGATTCGACCAGTCAATCTTTAGACTTGCTTTTTGGTAGTTTAGAGCTCCAGTATTCCCTTGATAACTTTGATTTGGTCTGGTTTGACCTCGATCCCCCGTTGCAACACCAAAAAACCCAGAAACTTTTCTGAGGCTACGCCAAATGCACATTTCTCTAGGTTTAGTTTCATTTTGTACCATCATAGTATGTCAAAAGCTTCATTCAAATAATCGATGTGGTCCTCTGCCTTTACGGACTTGACCAACATGTCATCTATATATACTTCTATTGTCTTGCCGAGCTGGTCTTTGAACATCTTTGTTACCAATCTTTGATATTTATCCCCCATTCTTCAGCCCAAACAGCATGACCCTATAACAATATGTTCCTTGGTGGGTGACGAACGTGGTCTTCTCCTGGTCTTCTTCCTCCATAAGTATTTGGTTATAGCCTGAGTACGTTTCCAAAAAACTTAATAGCTCGTGCTCGGCTGTTGCGTCGATGAGTTAGTCGATATGGGGTGATGGGAACAAATCCTTCGGACATTCTTTGTTTAAGTATGTGAAATCCACGCACATCCGCCATTTTCCATTTTTCTTTTTGCCCATCACCACGTTGGCGATCCACTTATGGTACTTTAACTCCCTAATAGAGCCATTCTCTAATAGTTTCTCCACCTCCTCATGGACTGCATTGTTGATGGCAGGGTTGAATTTATGCATGACCTATATTACTGGGGGTGGAACGGGTCGATGTTTAATTTGTGTGTGGCGATTTTCTTTGTGATTCCCGACATATCTATATGGCTAAAGGCAAATAAATCTGCATTACTTATTAAGAATTGATTGAATTTACCTGGTTTATGGAGTTTGCAACCGATTTAGGCCTTTTTGCTATGGTCATTAAGGTCCGACTGAACGGGGTCAAGGTCTTCTATGGTCGAATCTACAGCCTCGACCATTTCGAGATCCATGATGATATCCCCGGTCTCTCCTTGCATAGACCTCGACCCTATTGATTTATATGCCTATTTTTCCTTCTCTTTTTTGTTGGGTTGTCGTGCAGTCTAAGGAAATCTAGTAGCATTCCTGGGATATGCTCTATTCTTTGCGCATGCTGAATATTGCCCATGGTGTTGGTAATTTAAATACTTGGTATAGGCCGGAGAGGATGGCTCTCATGGGATGTATTCATAGTCATCCCACTTTGGCATTGTACGCGTTGGCTTAGTCCATGATGTGGAATATCGTCTCCAGAGTCACGCTGCCACCTAAGATGGGGAGTGTAATTTCCCTTGATATCTGCTCAACTGCATTATTAAAATCGGTTAGTGTGATGCAGCATGGCACTATCGTATCCTCGAGTCTCATTTGGGTGAGGACACGGAGATGGATAATGCACGCTCCACTTCCATCATCCACCATGATACGTTTGATATCAATATCTAAAATGTGTAAAGTAATGATAAGGGCGCCATTATGATCAAAAGTAAAACCCCCGACATCCTACTCATCGAAGATGATACTTTCTTCGAGTCTGTTGTATCGTTTGCGGGTTATAGACCGATTGAGCTTGTGAATGGAGGTGAACTTCATACCATTGATAAAGGTGTCGCTGCCGCTATTGATAATCATGTTGATAATACAAGCTGGTGATGGAGGCTTCGGCAGGCCTTGGTGTTCACGTCCTTTGGCAAAGCTGTTTCTCCCCTTGTCTCTTAACAACTCTTTGAGATGTCCCTGCCACAAAATGTTTACGACTTCTTGTCTGAGGGCGATGCAATCTTCTATTTTGTGCCTACATTCCTGGTGGAACTCACAGGGGGCATCAGATTTTTTGGAGTTTGGATCGCAACTCATCTTTGGCGGCCAATTTACCTTTGATTCGATTTTCTTAAGAGTGTAGACTATTTTCATAGGTGACACACAAAAATTATGAGTAGATAATAAAGGAGGCATACCTCTCTCATTCTAGTGAGTTCATGTCCTTGACCTGGATGGGCCTTCTTCATAAAGCGGGGAAAGTGCAGCAGCTGCTCTAACGCACTACTGGTGTTGTTCCCTGTTGGGTCACGAGACTGGGTGATCCCTTGTGATGTTATCATTTTGTTCTATTCTAGATTCGATTTGTACTGATATTAGCCAATGAGTTGGTCCGTTGAGGTCGTCCTTGTCTGTTCGGACCTCGGCGCATTAAGCATTATGGATTTCGTCCCAAGTGGTTAGAGGATATTTCATCAATTTATTCAATAGTTTTCGAGTCGCTCTTGAACCATCTCTACTCAACCCATTCTGGAAAGCTGCGACCGCCATCCCTTTGGAAACATTTGGTAGAGTCATCCTTACTATGTTGAATCGGTCGAGAAAGTCGCTCAATCCCTCTCCCAAGGACTGCTTGATAGCGAATATGTCATTTACCCTTGCTTCGACCTTCTTGGCTCCGATATAAGCAGTTACAAAATTATTGGCCATTTCCTCAAAAGTTTCTATAGAGCGGGCAGATAGATGTGAATACCATGTTAATGCTCCTCTCATAAGGGTTCCACCAAACTTCTTCAGCAAAATAAAGGACGCTTATTCCTTGGTTAGGCCGTTGCCTTTCACGGGGGTGACGTAATGGGTCACATGATCCTTGAGATTGGTGGTTTTGTTGTACATCCTGTGGAAGGCAACATTTTGAAGGTCTTTAGTATGGCATGTGTGGCTGCATCATCGCTATACGGTTACTCTACGTCCCTTTTTGGCAACAGCTTAGTCCCGGTATCTTATCAACTTGTTCTTGGTGTTCTTTTATCTAGTCTGGGAGTGATTTGTTTTCATTCTCCATTTCTTCGATCCTTTTTAGGACAGCTTTGGGGGCTCTGTCACCTGCACTGTTAGTAATATTGTGAGTTATACCTATCGTCAGAGTGTTTGGTCAGTTGCATTGCTCGTCTGTTTGTTGTATCATACAAGCTCTTGAAATTTCTATAGTCGTGCCTGGAGCGGGCTTGTTGAGCACGCTCACTAGCATGCTGATCAGCCATGTTTCGAGGATTTCTTTCTCAATTGGGGGCGTCCTTTCTTCTGCGGATGTGAAGGCCCCATTTCCACTAGCTTTTGTTATGCAATAGTGGTGGGGATGAGATCTATCGCTCCTAGGGGAAGCATTGGTCGTCACATCCTTGCCTACTATTTCGCAGCTCTCGTTGATAGGGTTCATGAGGTTGCTAGTGAAATCACTTGTTATTTTTGTTCTTTCTCATTAGTTACCCGCCATGTTGGTTTTTATACGTACAAAGAAAGAAAATCTCGGGGTTTGAGAGATTAGTTGTAACACCCCATAAATTTGGCTTAGGTATGAATGAGTTAAAGGAGTATTAAAATTATATTTTGAACATGTGAAGTCCCATCGGGATGAGTATGGGTGAGAATAATATTTCAAAATCAAGATGGAAACTAAGGTGCGTAAGATTTGACAAAATCGACTAAGATTGCAGAAGGTCTGTCTTACAGCGAATTCTAGTGAAACTATGTATTGAATTGGGGAACACACAAAGCATAAAAGTTGTATGAATTTGAAATATCTTTCCAACGATATATTATGGAGCCCGATCGGGTCTTTGTAGAAGATGTTATGACCAAATTACTAAAGATATACCACCCAGTTATTTTGGCGGACAGCGAAGCGAGCTCGCTTCGCCAAAGTAGATGCAGATTGTTGTCTTCCCTTGAATGCAATGGACAGCAAAGTGAGGACACTTCGCTAGAGTAGACGCACCCCAGTCCCCAGCTCTTTTAAGCCAATTTTAGGGTTCATTTTTCCCTATTTCTTTTGGACGAATTATAGGGTCTTCTCCCACCCTCTCAAGACCTCCAACCCCTCCCATCTTCAAGGTAAGCAATATCCATTAACTTGGTGTGAAATTCCATCGTTCTTACACTAGTAATGATGAAATCTAATCATAAAATACATAGATCTTCAAGAAATTTCTTCAAGAACTCAAAGGAGGGTTTTGCAAGATTTCTTCTAAAAGGTAATCCTACGCCCTTAGACTTACATGTATGAATTTATTAAGGGTATATGAGTGTGAATTAAGTATTGGGACTCTTGGTGTGGTGATTAGAAGCCATAAGTTCCCAATACAAATACATAATTAGTGTAGAGATAGGAAGGTGATTATTTGATGGAATTTTGTTGGTTGGTGTAGATAGATTATCATACATGTGATGTTGGAAGTTATAAATTGGTTAGTCGTGATGGTGGGATAAATTGTTGGTGAATGGTGATAGTTGGATGAACTAATTATATGGTGATGAGATGTAGAGATTTATGCCTACAAGGTGTTTGATAATATGCCTAAATGGCTTAAGTTATGGAATTTGTTACTAATATTG
>MU698677.1:68103-78205 GCA_026770625.1 Nicotiana glauca | reverse complement strand
GTTCTTAGTATTGTGGATCATTGTAGTAGCACTAAGGGACGAAATTGAGGTATGTGAGGCTAACTCTCTATGTTTGGGAATGTTAATAATTCTCCCTACACTACGTTTCTTTTACGACGTATCAATTGCCTCATAAATATAGTTAAGCCTAGTTCCCTGAATAGTTGTAGAACTTCTATTCTTTAGCTTCATAACTCGTTCATCACTTTCATTCTAAATGTTGTGAGCTCAGTTCGTATTCAATATAGACTTGGGTTTGATGTCCCTAAGTCTCATAATAGATTGAAGTTTCAGTGTTCAAAATCAGTTCAAGAATACATGTCTCATTCTAGTCCTATTTAGTATTCTAGTATTACATAACTCAGTATGATTCAGTATTCCAGTATTATGTACTCAGTGCGATCCAGTATTCAGGTATCACATAACTCAGCATGGTTCAGTATTTCAGCATCATGTATTTCAGTATGACTCTCAATTCCTGATTTTAAATTCCTGAATGTTGAGCAGTTGTATTTGGGCCTGAGGTTGTAGTTTATATGCTTTATGCATACTTGGGCCTGAGGCCGTAGTTTATGTTTTATGTATGTTTGGGCCTGAGGCCGTAGTTTATGCTTTATGCATTTTTGGGCCTGAGGCCGTAGTTTTGTATACGTATACTTGGGCCTGAGGCCGTAGTTTATGCACATATATATATTAGGCCCGAGGCCGTAGTTTATTCAGAATAAATAGGTTGTTCATCATTCAGAAGTGGGAGTATTCATATCATTACTTCCTTCATTCAGTTCAGTTATCAGTTATCTTTTCAGTTATCTGTTCAGTTATCAGTTTTCAGTTGTCTTTTCAGTTATCAGTTCTCACTTCAGCTTCGGTTTCAATAGTTATCATTTCAGTTATCAGCTTAGTTTTGTTTCTTTCAGTTGCTTTACATACCAGTACAATTCAAATGTACTGACGTCCCTTTCGCCCGGGGCCTGCATCTCACAATGCATGTAATGATTTATAGGTTGATGATGCAAAGCGCTAGGATTCTCGTACCAGCTATTTGGTGATCCCCAGTTCTTTCGGGGCATTGTCATTACTATAGTCTTCAAAATTTTCAGACAGACAGTGTTTTCAGTACTCAAATAGAGGCTTCATAGACTAGAGTAACAGCTAGACAGAGTCGCAGGCTTTTCATATTAAGCTGTGTTGACTACAAATATGTTTCAGAATTGTATTGGTTTTTTCGCACTTTGATTTATACCATCCAGACTTTTAGTATATCAGCATGCGTTAGTTTATCTTCCACATTTAGTATGTTATGATATCACATGTTGATTCAGCCAACCAGTTAGTTTGCTCGGTCACATATAGTCAGGCACCGAGTGTCGTGTTAAGTCTAGGCCCAGGCTCGGGGCATGACAAAGCTTGGTATCGGAGCACTAGGTTTAAGAGTCCTAGGGAGTCTATGAAGCCATGTCTAGTGGAGTTTCCTTTATATGTGTGTTCTGGCCACTCATATAAACGGTTACCTACCAGGACATTTAGGATTATCTCACTTCTTTCTACTCTAGATCGTGCCATGAAGCTTAGAGCGATAGTTAACCTTCTCTTCCTATCGAATTTCAAACGTATTGGATGCCCAAGCAATATGCAGGAAAAACCTAAGTTTCTAGAGAGTGCAATTTCCCGTTGGGTATATCTATGGAGTACATGTTGGTAACAAATGAGATTTGAGAGGATGTTGAAAGTGAGATGTAATGGGTAGTAGTACAGATTAGAGCATAACCTAATCAAAAAGTACAAAAACAGTTATCATGTTTTATGGTTGTTAGTTTATCTTATTACCAGTTAGCGGCCTTTCAGTTAGCAGGTTTATAGTTATTTAGTACGCCGGTATTCAGTTATATGTTTACCATATATCCAATTTTCAGTGTATCAAAATTTCTGGAGACTTGTGAGCATACAGTGATGCATATGGATGCTCAAAGAAAATGTAAGTAATAGTGATTATAATGGCATCTTTGCATGTTTTAGGTATTAAGACCCAATTTATTAGATGTGTATGGCAGTGTATCCACTTGTCAGACCTCACGGTGTATCAGGTTAAGAATTCAACCACAGCAGGCATAGAATTGATCATTATAGTTTTGGACAAAAAATAGCCTAAGGGAAATATAGCTAAGAATAATTTGATTTACGAAATGAGAACCAAGAGCAGGTGACATTGAATTTTAGGGAATGATTTTAAGTTGGTTAGATTTATTCAAATCAGAACTAGAAAGTACCATGTTAGTGAATTTGTATACGAAGTGGCTATTATTGCGAGATAAAAGATATGACAGTTCCCCCTCTACATGATGTGACTATGTGTTTAGGCCGGAGGTTTATAGTCTGAAGTGATTTTGAAGTGTATAGAAAGTTTGGGGTTAGATATTCTAATTTTGTTTAAGACAGATGAAATTTCTCTTAGTGTGATCCATGTGCATAGTTCAAAAAGAATAATAGTTTACGGCAAGAGCATATGTTCAGATGATTAGGGAAGTTAGGATAAACCTTATGCTTCACTCTAGTTATTCAAAGCAAAGCAAGGAAACATGATGCTAACAGGTGGTTAGTAAAAGAATAGTAAATAAGTTTTGAGTAAATACAGTGAATTAGCAATTTCAGTAGAGCTAGTAAAGGTAAAATTTGATTCACTTAGCCGGGTTAACTCTAGTGAGTGGATGATAGTTTGAAATACCGAACATGTGTTAGAACCCAAGGAGTTCAAGTTAAACTCGAAGTACAGTGACAGTGGAAAAAAATAGCTAGTAATAAAAGAGCAAGCAGTAGAAGAATAGCTTTTAAGAATTATCGAAATGTGGTTTCTCCAAGATCGATAGTGTGAGCAGAGTGAAATTATTAAAATGGTGTATGATAGTTTTGGGTACACTAGCATTCCGTTAAGTGAATAGTTTAGTTTTTCCTAGTAAGAAAGATTTCTCAAAAGTAAGTTGGAAGATGAGTCGTTATTGACGTAGAATGAAAAAATTACAGAAAATAAGGAAAGTCAGTTGGACCCCAACAAAAAAGAGAAGGATCCGCAAGTATAAGATCTTTGGTCTAAGGGGCGATGTGAAAATTTTCAGTAAGTCCAGTTAGAGATTTGAGACCCAAATATTTAGCATGGAATATGAAAAATAAGATCAGTTCGGTAATAAGAAAATTGCATAATTACCGCAAGGAATAAGTCTAGCATGTGTAAGAAATACAAAGTAAGTAGAATGATCACCAAGCTTAATTATTGGTGATAAAGTGATCATAGAAAAGCTATAAAATCATGCCCGATTATGTATTACAAGGGCAGTGCCATTGCACGAGACCCTTCTGAGTAGTGGTCAGAGATAGAGCTCACAACAAAACTATAAGCGTTTTCAAGAAGTGCTTAGGAAGGTAGTCAAGTATGGGAAAAGGTAGTCAAGTATAGCTCATGAATGAGGTAGACAATAGAACTATGTTGAAATAAGTTCATTGCTTAAACAAGGTAGGAGTTTGAGTTTCGGACACCAAAGATAGTGGAGTTGTTATCTAGAACAGGACATGTTCCTCCTTAGTAGCCGAAGTGAAGGAGAAACGGTTTGGTGATCCCTACTTATTGCAGCTGAAGGAAGGAATTCACAAACATAAGACTATGGCTTTTGAATAGGTGGAGATGATAGTTCTTTGAGGTACCCCGATATATTATGTGTTCCAATCATAGATGGACTTATTGAGGGAGGAAGATGTTAGAAGCCCATAATTCCAAGTATTCTATCCACCCAGGTTCCCCAAAGATGTATCATAATCTCAAGACTTATTGATGGAACAACATGAAAAGGAGGGTTGCAGACTTTGTGGCCAAGTGTCCGAATTATCAGCAAGTGAAAGTCGAGCAATAGAAAGCCTAGTGTTCCACAGAATACACATATTTTTTATAAAATGAACTTTTCGAAGTTCTTTCAGAAAGGATTAGGCACAAGTTTTTCATCCTCGGCAAGATGGCCAGGCAGAGCGCGTTATTCAAATAGTGAAGGATATGTCCTTGATGTTAAAGGCAATTGGGATGATCACATACCTCTCATTGACCTTGCTAATAATAACACCTACCATTCTAGTATCAAGATAGCAAGTGTGAGACTCTGTATGGGCGAAGGGGTAGATAGCCAATTGGTTGGTCCAAAGTTGGTGAAGAGGAGTAGTTGGGACCAAATTTAGTCTATCAGGCAATGGAGAAAGTTAAATTTATTCAAGAGCGTTTGAAGACAACTCAGAGCCGCCAAAAGTCCTTTCGATCATGTGGTATAGAGACCTAGAGTTTTAATTTGATGATTGGATGTTTCTGAAAGTTTCGCTTATGAAAAGCATTATGATATTTGGGAAGAAGGGAAGCATAGTCCCTGCTATAGTGGGCCATATAGATTCTTGCGAAGGATCAGTCAATTAGCTTATGAGTTGGAGTTGCCACCATAATTAGTGGTGGTACAGCCAGTATTTCATGTGTCATGTTATAACATTCAAGTTCAGTACTCAGATACTCATGTCAGTTAGTACTCAAATACCCAAGTCAACTCAATACTATGCTACTCATGTTAGTCTAATACTTAGACATTCATCCCAGCTTTGTACTCAAATTACTCAAATATTTGTGCCAGTTCAATATTGATGTATCCATGTTAGTTCAGTATTCACGTATCCATGGCATACCAATATTCAGTCAATGCAGTAGCCACTCGGTTCAGTATCTCAACATTCAGTAATCATGTATGCATTCAGTTTAGTATACAAGTGTTAATGAAAGTTCATGTTTCCACTAGACCCGTTTAAGGTCCGGAGCTAGCAGAAGTTACAGTCAGGACAATCATTCGAGGACGAATGATCCCAAGGGGGATATAATGTAACACCCCATAAATTTGTCTTAGGTATGAATGAGTTAAAGGAGTATTAAGGTTATATTTTGAACATGTGAAGTCCCATCAAGATGAGTATGGGTGAAAATAGTAGTTCAAAATCAAGATGGAAAGTAAGGTGCGTAAGATTTGACAAAATCGACTAAGTTTGTAGTATGTATGTCTTACAGCAAATTCTATTACCAATTTGTAAATAATTGGGAAAACATCACAGCACGAACATTGTAGACCTTTGAAATATCTTTCCAACGATATATTATGGAGCCCGAATGGATCTCTGTGGAAGAAGCTATGACCAAATTACTAAAGACATACCACTCAGTTATTTTGGCAGACAGCGAAGCGAGCTCGCTTCGCCAAAGTAGACGCGGATTTTTGTCTTCCCTTGAATGCAATGGACAGCGAAGCAAGGATACTTCGCTAGAGTAGAAGCGCCCTAGTCCCCAGCTCTTTTAAGCCAATTTTACGGTTCATTTTTCCCTATTTCTTTTGGACGAATTGTCTTCTCCCACCCTCTCAAGACCTCCAACCCCTCCCATCTTCAAGGTAAGCAATCTCCATTAACTTGGCGTGAAATTCCATCATTCTTACACTAGTATTGATGAAATCTACTCATAAAACACATAGATCTTCAAGAAATTCCTTCCAAAACTCAAAGGAGGGTTTTGCAAGATTTCTTCCAAAAGGTAATCCTACACCCTTAGACTTACATGTATGAATTTATTATCGGTATATGAGTGTGAATTAAGTAATGGGACTCTTGGTGTGGTGATTAGAAGCAATAAGTTCCCAATGTAAATACATAATTAGTGTAGAGATTGGAAGGTAATTATTTGATGGAATTTTGTTGGTTGGGTGTAGATAGATTGTCATACATGTGATGTTGGAAGTTATAAATTGGTTAGTCATGATGGTGGGATAAATTATTGGTGAATGGTGATAGTTGAATGAACTAATTATATGATGATGAGATGTAGAGATTTATGCCTACAAGGTGTTTGATAATATACCTAAATGGCTTAAGTTTAATAATATGCCTAAATGGCTTAAGTTTGATAATATGCCTAAATGGCTTAAGTTATGGAATTTGTTACTAATATTGGTTCCATTGGATATTGCTATTGTAGATTGAAGGTTCTTAGTATTGTGGATCATTGTAGTAGCACTAAGGGGCGAAATTGAGGTATGTGAGGCTAACTCTCTATGTTTGGGAATGTTAATAATTCTCCCTACACTACGTTTCTTTTACGACGTATCAATTGCATCAAAAATATAGTTAAGCCTAGTTCCTTGAATAGTTGTAGAACTTCTATTCTCTAGCTTCATAAATCGTTCATGACTTTCATTCTGAACGTTGTGAGATCTGTTCGTATTCAATGTAGACTTGGGTTGGATGTCCCTAAGTCTCAGTATAGCTTACTCATCATGTCATAAACACTTGAAGTTTCAGTGTTCATAATCAGTTCAAGAATTCATGTCTCATTATTGTACTATTCAGTATTATAGTATTATATATAACTCAGTATAATTCAGTATTCCAGTATTATGTAACTTAGTATGATTCAGTATTCCAGTATTATGTACTCAGTGTGATTCAGTATTTAGGTATCACGTAACTCAGCATGGTTCAATATTTCCGCATCATGTATTTCAGTATGACTCTCAGTTCCTGATTTTAAATTCCTGAATGTTGAACACCTGTATTTGGGCTTGAGGCTGTAGTTTATATGATTTATGCATACTTGGGTCTGAGGCCGTAGTTTATGTTTTATTCATGTTTGGGCCTGAGGCCGTCGTTTATGCTTTATGCATTTTTGGGCCTGAGGCCGTAATTTGTGCACATATATATATTGGGCCAGGGGCCGTAGCTTATTCAGAATAAACAGGTTGTTCATCACTCAGAAGAGGGAGTATTTATATCCTTACTTCCTCCATTCAATTCAGCTATCAGTTATCTGTTCAGTTATCTTTTCAGTTATCAGTTCTCACTTCAGCTTCAGTTTCAATAGTTATCATTTCAGTTATCAGCTTAGTTTCAGTTTCAGCATCTATAATTCTTTCTTTCAGTTGTTTTACATACCAGTACAATTCAAATGTACTGACGTCCCTTTCGCCCGGGGCCTGCATCTCACAATGCATGTAATGATTTATAGGTTGATGATGCAGAGCGCTAGGATTCTCGTACCAGCTATTTGGTGATCCCCAGTTCTTTCGGGGCATTGTCATTACTATAGTCTTCAGCATTTTCAGGCAGTCAGTATTTTCAGTACTCAAATAGAGGCTTCATAGACTAGAGTAACAGCTAGACAGAGTCGCAGGCTTTTCATATTAAGTTGTGTTGACCACAAATATGTTTCAAAATTTTATTGGTTTTTCCGCACTTTGATTTATACCATCCAGACTTTTAGTATATCAGCATGTGTTAGTTTATCTTCCACATTCAGTATATTATGATATCACATGTTGATTCAGCTAGCCAGTTGGTTCGCTCAGTCACATGTAGTCAGGCACCGAGTGTCGTGTTACGTCCAGACCCAGGTTCGGGGCGTGACATTAGTGACTTGCGTTAGCTGTAGATCTAGAGGAAACTAAAATTCTAACTAAGAAATCCCTACAGACGGTGCTAAGTTGTTTGACTAAAAATATAGATCTTGGTTCAACTAATTATATTTTATACAAATGAGGGTTAATCTTAGTTAATAATAATATCCTAAAGACGAAATTCTCGGCGTTATGATAAATAGCGTGTAGATCTATTCCAAAAGCTATGACAGTGTACAATAGTTAATATTTAAGAACCCAAACAGAAACAATATAGCATTAAATAGTGATGAGCAACAATAAATGACATTTATGTAAATAGAACAAACGAGTCACCCGAGAAAGGAATGAAATCAGTGGATGTTTTTTCTGACAATGATGAATGATGAAAAAGCCTTTGAATAACTGAGTTACTCTCGGATCCAATAAAAAAGTATGGATAAGAATCTTAGTGAAAATGTTATTTTTGTAGGCTTGCAATAAGATTAGATTCTCCCTTTGAAGTCAAAGTATATTTTACAAATGAATGACACTCCCCCCTTCCCCCATATCACTGTGTCTCTTTCTCTTTATAGGGAATATGTTCCTAAAAACCCTAATAGTAAGTGGAAAGAATATTCACTAGAATATTCTCTTTGATGTCCTATTTTGAAACTAACCATTATAACTCTGTCAAGGGTATTCAACCTCGGCCTCGATCTTTGACGACTCCTAGAATTCAATCTCTGTTGACGCTTCGACCACGACCTTCGTTGTTAATTGGATCACTTCGATATGTGGCGGCCTACGAATGTTTTGCTAATGCCATTTCGACTTAATCTATTCTAGAGATAGATTTTAACCCATACACTAATATCGCTTAAATAAGGGTTGGGGCATCGGCATAAAAGGGACGTATGTCCAAGCAACATCTTAGGGGTCATTTGGTACGTGGATCAAGTTATCTCGGGATTATAATTCTGGGATTATAATTTATGAACTAATTCATTCTAACTGAGAGGTGGGATAATATAATCCAAGTTTGATGGGATAAGGGGATAAGGAGGGTTATCCAGTATTAAAACTTAGATTAAATTTATATCATATTTGATTGATACCATCAACCAAACTCGATATAAATTTGATCTCACGCATTATCCCACTTTATCCTTCGTACGAAACGACCCTTATGATTATATGAGAAAGTTATTTTAAACTATTATTTACATTTCTTAAAAAGAGAGTACCATAAGGTTTTGCAAAAAGGTACGTCTAAAACAAGATGCAAAGTTATTCACTTAGCCAATCATGCGTTATGAGAGGTTATATTAGTACCTTTTCGTTCGTGAATTTATAATAATAGTCGTGCTTTGCATGCTAAGGCCCGTCTGGCCATATATTTTGGCACAATTTTTTTTTAATTTTTTTTTTTTTTTGAAAATATTGTTTGTTCATAGATTAATGATCTATTTTTGAAAAAATTTTGAAATTATTTTTTAAGTTCTCAAAATCTAGTTTAGGGTAGATTTTGGGTGAAACTTGTTCTCCCACTCATAAACCTTTAAATTTTTTTCAAATAAAATGCATGTCCAAACATAATTTCAACTTTCAAAAATTATTTTTTCAAGTTTCAATTAAATCTATATCCAAACGCTAGCTAAATCTTCTGGTACCCTGTGTTCTTCCAAAAGTGTGCTAATTATAAATGTAAGCTTGTTGACTTTATTGGTTTAACTTTCTTCGTATAATTGAGAAGGGGAAATTATATCGTATAATCACTTCAAAAAATAATACTTGAGAAAAAATATATATATTTTTATATAATATACTTATTTTATATTTACTTTTTGTATATTTGAACCTTTGTGAGGATAAGCTTAGTAGATTGATTTGGATAAGACATTAAATTGTCTTTACCTTTTTGGAGTAGCAGAGTTGCAGGACGTGCCAACAGTGGATGAGTTATGGGCCTTCGGCCCAATCGTCCATATTCTTCATTGGAAAGAGAGTCCATAAATTGTCCAGATAAAAGACCCTCTGCCATCTGTCCATTTCTCTGATTTACTAATTTTTTGAGACTGTTTTTTATTTTATTTTATTATGTCACCGTTA
Organism: Nicotiana glauca; assembly: GCA_026770625.1. Lineage (NCBI taxonomy): Eukaryota > Viridiplantae > Streptophyta > Magnoliopsida > Solanales > Solanaceae > Nicotiana > Nicotiana glauca. The sequence continues at coordinate 68,666 of MU698677.1, read as the reverse complement.
TAAAGAAGATACATTTATTTATGTATTTTAAATTTTTTTCACGAGGATTTATTTGTATAACAAGTGAGATTAAGATTTCAAACCCATTTGTTCTAACACCATATCAAATCAAGTGTTTGTCAAAATTAATTTAAAGATAATATATGTATATAGTAATTCTTTTTTTGAGCTCGAACACCTCGAGTACAATGTGCATCCTTGTCCAGTTTATTGATTTGATTTCAAACGAATTCATTGGTTTTACGGCTCATCATAATTTGTTTTAAAATTTATAAACTAGTTTATTACTGTTGCTCCCAAACACACACGCAAGTATACGTGATCTACAAATAATATAGGATTGTAAGTCTAGATATCGTACCCACATGAACTTATGATTAACTATCAACTAAATTAAACCAAACGATTAATCTATTCAAGTGAATCCTAAAGTATGAATATTTTGTTAGCGTCACTGTGTTAAAAATAAACTGTTAGAAAATAAAGAAAGGTAGAAGAATGAGAAATTTCCGAGTCCCAATTTCCTTGTGTGTCCTTAAGGAATTTTAACCCCCTCACACGTT
>MU698677.1:7859-63876 GCA_026770625.1 Nicotiana glauca | reverse complement strand
GACGGCGCGAGGGTTCATTCTCTTCAACTCCTTTTAAGAGCTTTAAGAAGTGATTCTATATATAAGCACACAAAAGTGGTTGTCCTTTACCAATGAGGGACAAAGTGCAAGACAAAATTCACTTCTTCAAATTTTTATTTTTCCTCCATTTTATTTCCCTCCATTTCCAATTCACACTTCTTCTACTTTAAAGCCAAATGGCTTAAAGTCTCCAACATATTTAACTAAAATTAATCCAGGGTAACGAATTAAGAGATTAAAGAAAATAAGTTAGCAAAATTTGTCACGAATTCAATGAGAGACGATATTCTAGAGTTATGGGTTAGCTAACAATCCTGTTGAGCTTTTCACTTAAATTGTCTAATTAATTTATCTAGTTTATTTATTGACAGGGTTAATATTACTCGTAGCCTTCTCCCGAAGTACTACTCGTCTATTCAAGCTAATCTAACGCCTATATTCCTATGGAATTAGAATTAACAAGAACGCATTGATAATTTATGTATAGTAACCAAGCAAAGCGATTAGGTATATTCCTATCCTAACCGCAAATCCACTCCCCCTTAGAGTTAAGATCTTGCTCTACTCAATCTTATATGCAATCTAAAATTCTCTCTCCCGAGTCAAGCCTAGATTCGTAGATAGTATTCAATTGGTGATCAAGCAATCAAATAATTAAGCGCAAGATTGAATAAATAAACCAATATGATAAAATAATAAGAACAATTCAAGCTTCAAACCACAACGTTCATGTAGCACCAAAACTCTAGAATCTAATAAACTATGAAATTAAAGGAAGAGAAGAGAAGAAAAACTAGTTAGAAGTCTCCTCCAAATGTGGTTTGTGTTCTCCGACGTGAATTCTCCCTCAAAGTATGTTAGCCTCTCCAAAGTGGCATCTCCCCTTCAAAAATATGTTTAGTCTTGCTTTTATACGTGTTGGGTAGGTTTAGGGCCGAAATAACCTTGTCCCGGGCAAGTTGGACAAATTTTACGTCACTGGCGCCCTGCTTAGCGCCAGGCGCCCACCAGGGCGCTGCTCAAAATTCAGCTAATTCCTCCAGCACCACATGTAGCCCAAGGTGCTGCCTGTGGCGCCCAAATTCGCAAGTTTCCTGGTTTCGTTCGTTTTAGCTCTAATTTTGTACGTTTCGCCCCCAATTGCTTTCGAATCATTCCTACACATGAAAACACTTCAAATTAATATAAATCATCACATTTATCATCCCGAATTTACAAAACAAAAGTATAATATGAGGCGATATACATAAAAATATATATACTTTAAGCTAAACATCAACTAAATAAAAATATATTGATAATGTATAAATGGTGAAGTTCTTGTAGGACCATTTTTTTTCTATTGAAATAATTATGTTACACCTTTTATTTAGAATCAAATCAAATAATGATGGAGATACAAACCTATGTAAACTTAAAACCATGCCAAAAACCAAACCTAAAAAAAAAATAATACAACTATGAAACGTTTGTAATGATTAATTCCATGCCTTGTATTATATTCAAAGTATCTGAAAGTGGGGACGGCATGTTTCACTTATTTTGATTTTTAGTCTAAAAACTGGTGATGACAAAAAAGTGCAGAAAGAAAAAGAAAAAAAATCGTACTCGTATGGAAAAGGCAAAAGAAAAAAGATACAAAAGTTAAATGAAGTGCCTAACTCTTATATAGTCAAGTTGTCTAAGACTAAATATAGAAAACTACTCATGGTTTGTGAAATTTGTAATCTAAAAAATGAGATAGTTAACCTAAAACAAATAAATTTACACTCACTGTATACAATATTTTTTTCCACAATTAATTAAAGTATATAAGTCAAACCATAATTAATGCATATAACTCTTGATAAGAAGGTACGAAGGTCGAAAATTACGAAAAAAGATTAGTAAATAATTGAGCATGTTTTCCCTTTTTATCAGTAGTTAGTAGCTAATATTATCATTATATTTTTATTACTATCTATATAATGTTTCTTTTATTTCGATTTTCTTATTATTTTTGCTTTCACAGCTTCTTTACTATCGTACTTCTTTTTCTAAACTGCTATAATTATGCTTTTTTTTGAGTTAGAGGAATATCAAAAACAACCTTTCTATCTTCGAAAGTAGTAGCAAAATTAGAAAATTCAATAATTTGAATACCTTTGCCAGTGAGTTATACTATGCAAGGGTATTCAACGTCTAGTTTTTGCTCAATAACAAGTTAGTAATATTTTACCTTTTTCAGTTAACTATCCCTGGCCACATATAACTTCACCCATATATATAAGGTTGAAATAAAGTCGTGCATATTACCCTTCCCAGATTCTACTAATAAAATTAAATTATGTATGGTATTGTTGTTTTAATTTAAACATAAATAACTACTTGATAATGTTGATTACTTTCCTGCCTCAGATAATCACACTTGCTTGAGGATAAATATCAAATTATTGTCCTATAAATACTGAACTCTTGACATCTGTCTTTCTTCAACCAGAGAACCTTTTAATTTTCTCCTCTTCTTTTTCTCCTTTTTTCTCACAGAGAAAAATATGGCTTCCCACAAGAGTATCACAGTCTCCACTTCTGATAACTGCGCCAACGGCGATTCATTGCCGGCGAACTCGCCGAAAGGCCAGTGTCTGTGCTCGCCGACGACCCATAGAGGATCGTTCAGGTATTGTTTATCTGACACTATTTTCTGTTTAGTCCATTTAAAATAAAATATTTTCTTTCTATAAACTTCTCATCTTACTTCTAATGACTTACAGGCTATAGTTATTTAGTCAGATATTTCTATAATAATATCCGTATATAACATTCATTCACTGTAAAAAATAATTTCTTTCAAAAATCGATATTTATATTATATTATAATATATTTCATCTATAACAGTACTTTATCCGCTAAAAAATATCGGAACAAACGAACCTCTCATAAAGATGTTTGATTGTATTGTGACATGTTTAATATCATAAGTTTTAAACACTAAAAAGATTGAATACAGTCAAACTTCATCTCGTACCTAACAAAATTTTTTGATAATATGCTGCTAATCTGCTAATTTAATAAGATTAGCAACAGATTTTTCATTTAGCTATATAATTTGTCCATAGCGAATTCATATACTTTATAGTAGTGAAAAATCTTATAACCATTACGTATAAATTCAGAAATCTTAAAAAAAAATTAGGTCTTATAAAAATCAGAAGTCTTAATAAAAATTGTTTTTAGTCAAATATGATTTTATAAAATGAAATTCATGGAGTAATTATTTCGAGACAGTGATAATATCGTCTCAAGTTATTATTATTATTTTTATTTTTTTACTTTTCCCTTTGAAATTTCTAATATGAGATATATTGAATTTCTTAATATCAGGTGCAGGTATCACCGTACTCAAACTTCTGGTAACACAACAAGTGAATGGTTCAAGAGATCAAAATCCATGCCTGTTAATAAGCACAATAATATATCTCCCAAATCAGTTGAATCTACTTAAAATATTGTAATTTTTCAATATGTTTTGAGTGGATAAATGGAAGACAGTATATGGTTTTCTCTTTTTTTCCCTCTTAAATATGTATAGTTTTTATTATTGCAAGGAACTTTCTCTTCTCTCCACTAATTACATCGTACAAGATACGAGCTTAATTAATTAGTCGTTAATTTGTGTATGTTACAGCAGGTTAAAATAATTGATAAAAAAAAAAAAAAATTGAGAATCTTGTAACATGAAACGGTAAATTATATATTTTTGTGTGATCTTATAAATTATCCGTTTGAGCCGTGAAAGTAATTATTAGTAATTGCATTATGGTAGACCGTTTTTATGATAATTTTTGGGGTGTGATTTTTCTCGGACCTTGTGTAAACGAGGAATCCTTAGTGTCTGCTCCTCTATGTCGAAGGAACTCGATAAAATTATTCAATAACTTCGGGAAAAGGAATGTCTTCTATTTTTTAAAGTAGGAAAACGGTACATACTGGGGATAATGATTGTAAGGGCCTGTTTGGTAATAAAAAATTATAACTATTTTCAACAAAAGAAAATATTCACTTTTTTGGAATCGGTCTTTAGCCATAAAAATTTAAAGTAGAATTTCGAAATATTTTCGAAATTTGAAAAATTAATTTTCAATTTTTTTATTTAAAATCATTTAAAAATATTTAAAATAATTTTAAATTATATTTATGTTCAAACATAACTTTAATTTTTAAATATAATTTTTACTTATATATATATATATATATATATATATATTTTTTTTATCTTTTTTTGGAATGTCACAATTTTTAAGTCCAATAGCTTAAACTCTTCTTTTTTTTCATTAGCTATAAAAAATTGGAAGGTCAAGTAAAATCGTTATACAATGGTTTTGAATTTCGGATTCTTGTACTGAAAATGTTTTCTTTAATCCTATTTTTCTTTAGCTTTACTACTCATGATATATCATGATATTTTAATGCTAAGATATCGTTCTTCTCCTTGCATTATTTGAAAGAATAAGAAATAAATAATGTAGCTTTAAAATGACTTAAACATTTGTTTTAAAGTAGTTTTATAAGTGGCCTTTATCTTTTCTTTAACGTTGTTTTTATAGCTCTCCACTTATTGTAATAGGCATTGCTTACTCACCACTTTTCAGTTATCACGCACCAGAAATTAGTAATGGATAAGATAAACAATAATTAATGTGACCTTCAAAAAGAAATATTTACGTAATTATGTCTCGACACGCCCCGTGCGTGCGAGTTTAATTCTCTTTTATAAACCGAGTACGTGAATCGTTTTTTAAAAAAATATTGGATGGCACTGAGACTCGAATTCAGGACCTCAACTTGCTCTGCTATAATGTTGAAGTGTGTGATCATCTCATCTAAAAGCTTATGTTATTAGAGAGAATATACTTTTATTTACTTAAATATATTTTCAACACCACTGATAACATTATAGTGTTTGTTGACGTGTGTGACCATCTTGATTAATGTTTTGCCTCAGCTCGAGATTTCTGATTAAATGTGAAGTAATTTTATCGATCTTATCACAATTCTTGATCACTTGAAACTGTTTGATGTTTATGTTTGCAACAAATTATATGTGATACAAAAATAAATTGCAATCACAAAATAAATATGAAGAAATATAATTTTATTGATAAAATAATTGTGGGTACAATCCTGTTTCTCCCTTTATTCTTCTCTCCTGATAATCTCCGTAATTCGAGGGCTGAAGCAGCGTATTTCTCGAATGTAAGGATGATGCAGAGCTCCTGGATGTATTTGATCTCCGACTTCTTGAACTATTTCATTGTCAAGAAGTATTCGGCCATATTTTGGTCTCTTTGTGAGTATCCCGTGAGTTTATGAGATTTTTGATACACTTCTTCAAGGGAATATGTATCCCTTTATATATGTGTGAGTTAGGCTTTAGGGTAGAGTAACCTCCAAGAAACCCTAATAGACTTCTAATAGACTCGGATTTCTAGAGTCCTGTAGTATCTTTAATTTAGGATTTGGCTTGATCCCTTAAAATTTCGATGTCTACAAATGCCCCCTACTTCAAGGTTTGTCGGGGGTGTAGGCTTGCCAAACTTAAAGACGAGACTTGAAGTATTCGACAATCGCAACAAATGGTTTTGAAACTTGGAGTTTTTGATTTACAGGAGGAAATGACGAATGGCAGAACTGGTCCCACTGGGCGTGCCAATTTGTTTGCAACAAATTATATGTGATACAAAAATAAATTGCAATCACAAAATAAATATGAAGAAATATAATTTTATTGGTAAAATAATTGTGAGTACAATCCTGTTTCTCCCTTGATTCTTCTCTCCTGATAATCTCCGTAATTCGAGGGCTGAAGCAGCGTATTTCTCGAATGTAAGAATGATGCAGAGCTCCTGGATGTATTTGATCTACGACTTCTTGAACTATTTCATTGTCAAGAAGTATCCGGCCATATTTTGGTCTCTTTGTGAGTATCCCGTGAGTTTATGGAATTTTTGAGACACTTCTTCAAGGGAATATGTATGTCTTTATATAGGTGTGAGTTAGGCTTTAGGGTGGAGTAACCTCCAAGAAACCCTAATAGACTTCTAATAGACTCCTTGGATTTCTAGAGTCCTGTAGTATCTCTAATTTAAGATTTGGTTTGATCCCTTAAAATTTCGATGTCTGCAGTTTAATCTGTGATATTATTTGACGAAAAGAATAGAGGATAGGTAATTTATTTTTCACAAGTGAAATATTTTTTTTTCCTCAATTGTTATTTTGTCATTTGCTATATAACTCGCAACTTAAACTCGATTGTTAACATATTATTATGTTCTAGATTCCATTTCGTTGGAGTCTCGGGTAGGTCGGATGAGCAAATACAAACCGCTATTTTATAAAAGCATTTTTTCGAAAAGCACTTTTAATTTAAAAAAAATCTAAATAAGGTGATTTTGAAAATTTAGCCTAACATGCTATAAGTGCATAAATAATCTTTGCATTATTAGTTAGTATATAATAGAACTTAAAATCTATTATTAGCCTATTATGATTTTCTAGAATCCAGTATGGAGTGTAGGGTAGGGTGGGTAAGGAATGACATCAATTCTAGACCAACTGAATAGAACCTTAGGAGATATTATAGCATGGGACCAATTATTAAAGACGCGGGAATCTCTTTTTTCATTAACTATCACGCAATTGGAAAGAGAGGGATATATTTCAAATTATCTCCAATGTTTCAAGTGGATAATGGAATAATTATTTTTGTGATGGATTTTTAATGACCAATTCGTTTGGTAGATATCTTATTTTAGTAAAGAGAAACAAGAAAAAGGGAAATTTAAAATTGATAGGAAAATGAAAGTGCGTCACTTAATAGATATCTTACTAGAAGTTAAAAGATGCTCCATTTCTTGATAATGACTTATGGGGTAAAAAAGTTGGCATCAAAGTAGGGAAAGGATGTGAACCCAAATCACCCACCAACTAACTAAACACTCCATTTAGCTAAATTTATTTATTTTTGCCTTGGTCGAGCGGTGGCGGAGGCAGAATATTTATCAAGGAATTCAAAAAACAAAAAAAAATTAAAAAATTAAATGAGATTGTAGCTAATGGGAATTGAACCAATGACGTCACAAAGGTCTTGAACCCCCTTGATTACTAAGTTATGCTTTTGGGCAATATCAAAGCTATTCAAAATATTATATATAGAGATAAAAAATAATTTTTATCTTATATATACAATGTAATTTTTTGGCGAAGGGGGTTCAGGTGAATCCTCTTCCATTCCCTTAAATCCGTCGATGTGGCCGAGAATCTATCAGAAATAACCTCTCTATTTTCACAAGATACGAGGTAAGATTCGCGTATACATTATTTTTTCCAAACTTTATTTATGAAATTTTACTGAATTTATTGTTATTGTTGTTATTGTAAGTATAAACAGATTTAGGGCTCGTTTTTATGATGAGCTTTTGTGTATTTGAGAATAGAGAATTATTTGAGAGAGGATGGGACCATTTGGTTCACCTTTGACTTTAAATTACCTATATTCTCAAGAGTTGAAATTCTTGAGGATAATCTTCTTCCAATTTCTTTAAATCGATATAAATTTGTAGAAAGAATTGTTTATTAATTAGATGTAAATATTATATCACGATCCAAAATTCGTTAAAGATTGTAATGGTGTCGGACACCACTGTCACGCAAGCCAGTAGTTAATTAAATTCTCATTTTAATATTTCGAAATTATAAGTTTTCTTCAATTTAACTAATAAAAAGATGAATCTTACGGATATTAATAATATTGTCAAATCTTAATACTGAATATCCCATAATAATCCCAGAATCCGGTGTCACAAGTGCGTGAGCATTTACTAAGAATTTAAAATACAATAATCGTCTGCAATACAAATTTGGACAGAAAAGAATATACAAGTACTCTGAAGGAGACTCTGCTGGTTACAGATCGTCTCATAAGATGCAGCTCACCTAAGTCCTCGTATCAACCGTGCCGCTTCGCCTATAAGGCCACTGAACACACGTGTGCATGTACAACAAAATGTGTAACAAGTGTAGTATGAGTACGAAAATAACGCTTACTCAGTAAGTATCCAGTCTAACCTCGAAGAAGTAGTGACGAGAGGTCGACTCCGACACTTACTAGTGGACCAATAATATGATAATATGAAATTCTAATTAAGCATGATATACAACAATAAGACTCAGAACAAGATATAACTGAATAGGTTTTCCCCATATTTAAGAACCTAAGTCACTTCCTTCATTTAAAACATATGATCACACAAATACTGAATTTATACCAATTATAAAAGGGACTTCCAGTTCTATTATCACACACGAATTCCATCATGGACGTTCGACTCGATCCAACACAAATGTAAATTGTGCACCGCCGAGGATCGAATGGCGCACCATAGATACATGTATTACCCCGCTCGCAAAGTGTAACTATTCGACCGATCGTTTTAAACTTTTGCACTTTGATCACCAGTTCTCGGGCATGACTTGCCTCGTATAATGTGTTATGCCTGATGTAGGTCGTTGGTTTTCGTTTTCACGGAAATAGGTATGAATTTAAAAGAACAGTCTCAGTTGAAAGCTTTAAATTTGAAAGGTTTGACCAAGAGTTTACTTATTGGTATATGAGCTTGGATCGGAGTTTTTATGGTTTGGTTAGCTTCGTTGGGTGATTTATGACTTAAGAATATGATCGGAATTGGTTTTGGAGGTCCAATGAAGAATTACGTTTGAATTGGCGAAGTTAGTATTTTGGTGATATCCGGTTGATAGGTGAGATTTGATCCGAGGGTCGGAATGAAATTTCGAGAGTTGTTGTAGCTTCGTCGTGTCGTTTGTGGTGTGTGTGCAAAATTTCAGGTCATTCGTACGTGGTTTGGTTGGGTTCTTGATCGAAAGCGTATTTCGAAAGTTTTTAGAAAACTTACGCTTGAATTCAATGTGAATTGATAGATTTAGTGTTGTTTAAGGTGTTTTGATGATTGGAACAAGTTTGAATGAGGTTTTAGGACCGGGCTCCGGAACCATTATACGGGCCCGATACCACAGGTTTCAATAACATTTCACTTTCAAAAACTTTTATATTTTTCAGAAAATAATTTCTTTAAAAAATTCATTTCTCGGGCTTGGGACCTCGGAATTCGATTCCGGGCATATGTCCAAGTCCCATATTTTCCGACCGACCCTCTGGGACTGTCGAATCACGGGTCCGGGTCCGTTTACCCAAAATGTTGACCAAAGTCAAATTAATTCATTTTATCAAAATTTATTATTTTTCATAGATTTTCACATATAGGCTTTCCGGCTATGCGTTTGGACTGCGCACGCAAATTGAGGTGATGCTAAAAGAGGTTTCTAAGGCCTCAAAATTCAGAATTCATTTTAAAAATAAGTGATGACCTTTTGGATCATCACATCATGTCTAGTATAGTCTTATTTATGGGTGTGTTGTGCACCACACTTATAAGGAGGAGGCTACAAGGCATTTGGGATTGTCACTCTTTCTTCTTACTCTAGATCGTGTGGTAGAGCTCACTTGTAAGAATTCAGATTCCTAAATTCTATTGTATTCGTAATATAATGATACCGACATCTAGAAAGACGGTTGGTAAGGGATTGAATATGGCTATGGAAGAATTAAGTTAGAGGAGATCGATTTTGCATCATGTTTTTGATGAGTAAATGTAAGGTCTTCAGTAGAACATCTGGATACTAAGACATGTAATCTTCTTGATAAGGATCCCTAAGGAAAGAATTCCTATCCACTTTTGCGGTAAAAAGGAAAAATAGAATTAGAAAGTAGATATAAGTTCCAGTAAGTAAAAGAAGCAAGGTGAAAAAGAGTACGAGGTACCCAGTTAATGAAGATCATTAGTATTTTCAACTCAGGCAAAGAGATATAAGTATTTTGAGTTACCTGCAATGGTAATAGATGTATGTACAATCGGCCACACCCATTCCAGTTATACCCTATGGGGGTTAACAGAAGTAGTATAAGAGGAGGACGGGATATCAGGATCCGACTGGGATTAGAGTAACCCAAAATAATGGATGCATTATTTGTGTTAGTTGACATTTTCGAATACTGCAAATGTGCTAATGGATCTTCTTTTGAGATACCCAGATGGTGTACTTTAAAATAGTACAGCTAGATATGAGCACTACAGAGATAGGCACTAGAAGCCTTGAAGGGATAAATATTACCTTAGTGTGGCTCCCGTCTCTAATAAAGGAAGATTGCCAGGCAACCCAAAGAGCCAGTAAAATTAAGCAAGGGGAGCTAAAAGCAAAAAAATATCTTGTTGAAGTTTTCAAAAGAAAGTGATAGGCAGAAATATTAGCAGGGAAATAAGAAGAGAGATAAGGAAGCATTATGAGTAAGATCTGATACATGGATGATAACGTTAGAAAAAAAAAATGAAATGGCAGTATTACATAGTCTATAGTCAAGGGAAGGAAAAAGTGAGAGGTGTCAGGCCTGGAGACAACAAAAGAGTATAGGCCATAAAGTCATATCCTTATTTCAAGGAATAAGTTTGTGAATCTAACATAATTACCAGAAGGAAAAGTTAGACCCCAGAAATAATAGAAATCAGTATGGGATGGTGAGCAAGATAAACTAAACATGAATTAGGGACTGAGTAATTTGATAATGGTCGACATCATGAGAATTTCATATTTCGTTCTGGTGATAATAGAATAGACAACAGAAGAAAATTCATGAGAAATTCAGAGAATGGTCATTCAGGAAGATGCTTCCCTAAAGCAAGCAATGTGAGAAAATTTAAGCTTAAGGGGCTATGTGTGCCAGTTATACTAGGTGTCACCCTCGTGAGCAAGGAATTTTGTTATCCTTGGTACAGAAGGATTGCCGCAAGGCGAGTAAGGGTCATTGATGATGTGAAAAGACACCAAAGATGAAGAGGTTAAACATATATACGTAGATTATCATAGCACTAAATCTCAGTACTCCCCTAAAGGGGGTATATGAAGTGATATGGCATTAAGTCATAATTATGTGGTTCTAGTAACTATGGAATGGTAAAGGAAGAATGCGTTAAAAATGATAAAGGGATGAGATTGCACTTATTCAAAGTCTACAGATATGCTACGATTTCAGAACATTATGCAAACACGACATCAAAGAGAGAAAGTAAGAGTTTCGGCCCGGGATGTTTTTGATAAATAATGAGCCAGTGCGAGAGGTAAGTTAAAACAAAAAGAAATAACCTGATATGAGAATGGGACAATGAGTAGTCAATAGTTGATTCAGGAAAAGCCTAGTTATGGCTAGATAAGAGGATGCAGACAAATCAACAGATCGTGCAAGATAAACATAGTGAACCCCAACATGAGGCATTCAGTCTCGTAGATATGACATCGTGACCTTGAGAAATATTGAGATAGAAGGTTGGGTAGTAAAGGTACCGTATGAGGGTTATGAAAATAAAAGAGAGTGTCACTGGGAAGACAATCAAAATATCAGCTTAGAAGTAACCCTACGAGCACAAGGGCATGAAGGTAAGTAAGTAAGGATAATTACAAGTAAGAAAGAACATCAAAAATTCCGCCGGATAAAAGATGTAATAAGCTCACATCCTTGCAAGAATCAGAGGTCCTCCCTAAGTACTACAATGAAAGACTAACTGAGGAAATAAGGAAGAAGGCTTCAATCTAAGCACAGTGACCTAAAGAGGAAATGGTCATATAACAACAGTCTCACAACAACATTGTATGCACTACATAAGAAGGTGGCATCTACTGCGGTTAGTTAACAGGGATTAAAATCAAAAGTGATATTCAAGATCATATGAGTTGTATGGAATTCCAATATGTGTGGTCACTAAGATAAGCTAAGTATACACATAACAAGGGGGCAGAAAGACCAAGAAAAGTAATAGTTTACGTTTAAAGAAAGTTGAGAAGCAACGAAAGGAATTATTCGATCAATGATCCAGAGTGGGTTATAATATGAGCGCACTTAAGAGTTCGGAGTATTATCCATGCAGCATATATGATGACAATCATACAGCCGTAGAAGGTTCCAGTATAAGTTAGAAGGAAGAATTGAGCCCGGATCAGTGACAAAGGATTGAATTGTTAAAAGATTTTATCATGGATATTCCATAACACCCATGAAAGGCTAAAAGTAATAGCTAACATAAGCCACAGATTGAAAGATAGCTTAAGCCTGCATAAAGGTTGAATAGAGAAAAGAGGAAACTAAAGAGTTACATCAACTAAGTAAATCAAGAGTTTGATTATTGAACCCGAAAAATTATAGACATAAGGATTGAGAACATTGCAACATCACTGTTAATATTAGAGGTACAAGAGAGATAGTATAGTAGCCATATTCTATAACGATTCTACGATAAAGCCAGTTAAAAGAATACCAGCCTTATGAGAAGTCAGTATGAAGCTCCCACCAGATTGCATATGCACCAGAGGTACAAGTGTTATAATAGAGCTCCAAGTTGTGGATGTGAATTATAACTATGTGGAAGGGAGGCCATGAAAGAGATAAAAGATGTGATGCGATATTTTAAGGTAAGTAAGGTAATGGAAAACAATGTACGAGATACTCATATATAGAAGGTTGTGAATAGTCCATACTTTAGATAAAAGTCTAGAAGCGCTAGGATTCAGTATCCAGGAATGATAGCGGCTACGTCAGTGGCATATGTTCCAACTCATGGTTTCTAAGTATTGAGAGGTCTAGCTAACAGAGTAAAGAAGAGTTAGAGATGATGCGATGTCTCGCTTGATGTTCCAGAACAACATAAGAAAATCTATTGTGCAAGCAAGTTGAAGGAAGATTGCGAGTAGTATAAATGAATGTGTGTAGGTCTCAAGCTAAGTTAAGGTAAAGCAACAAGGTTTTAGGTAGACAGGAATAAGGATAAGAAAGGACGAGCGAGAAGGTGATGAGAATGAATAAGTCCTCAGGATTAAGCCCATGAAAACAAGAGAGCTGATGGTTTCTCTAAGTTATAGAAAGCTCAGTATAGCCTGAATGAACTCAAAGGAGTATAAGACTAGTAGCATTTAGAAGATATGGAATGCTGCCCTGGTAGTATAATGAAGGTGTAATTGTGATAGATGAAGGATGACGTTTGGACCTTCCATTGAGTAATGATTTCATAAATTATACAGGATTAAAATACCCACAGAAGGTAAATCACATTAGGATGCTATGAAATACGATTAAGATTGTAGATTCATATTGAGGTGAATCAACAATGGATGGACAGAAGTCACAAAGTATGAGATAAGATTAGGCCTTCATTCTTAATATGAATAGTAATGAGGAAGAATTAAAGGACTTAGATTTATACATATGGGATAAGCAACGAAAGTAACCTGGAGTTTGGTAGCAGGCCTCAGCAACGATAAATCGAAGTAGGAGTTATGGTATAATATGACCTATCTAGATGCAGTAAAGTCATACAGATAGATAATTGGGTCTGTGAAACAAGATATAGCAATATTCGTAAGTTCAACAAAAGTACCAAGCGAAAAACTCCAGTATACCTATAGATGCCCAGAGGGACATCTTGTCAAGCTTTGTATATAAAGTGAGGCCTAGAGATTGGCTAAAAACTAGAGGAAAAAGGAAGTAAGAGTCGCATAGGCGCACTTACAAAGTTAGACTCTTACAGGCTGCATGATAGAAGGTAGCAATAGTTACAAGATTGAAAAAATTCCGACTACAAGTCGTAGTGCGAGAAAGAGGCCTAAAGGGGGGAATGCCCTGGACTTTGGATCTATTCACAGAACATTTGCCTAGATGGCAATGAGAGTACTAAAGTATTCAAAAACATAGGTTATGAAAATGATAAGTGCATCAGTTAACATTCGAGAACGAATGTTCTAAAGGGGGGAATGATGTTACACCCCATGTGTTCGTACGTTAAAATACGCAATAAGTAAATTAATGAAAGATTGGAAAGGAGATGTTACATCCTGCATTTTCGTACATTAAAGTTTCATCGTAAGTTAATCGACATAAGTTCGGGAAGGAAATTATTTTGAGATTACAAGTATTATGCTATTTCAAATAAGTGATAAGCAAATTCGTGAAGGTGAGAGAGTAAGCAAATCGAAGAAGATGAGTTTCATTGAAGTTTGGGATAAAATACGGTCCAAGCTATAATACTCAGTATTTATAGACTAGTGCCATACAAGGTAACACATGACCATGATAGTGAGGGGTATAAGGTGTGCTATAAATAAATAGTATTTTAAATAATTTGAGATAATTCTTAATTACGTGAGTAATTGATTAATTATTGGATAACGAGAGATTATTAAGTTAATCAAGAAATTTGTGGTCAATTAATTATAATATTTGGATAAGATTAATTAAGCCAATTTGGCAACAATTGGAACAAGGATCAAGACCCAAATTATTACTCTTAAATTATATAACAAGGTGGCACTTTTTAAGAGAATTTAGTGGCCAAATCATCATGCCATGTGGGGACCACACCTAAAGGCTTAAAAATCTTTCTAAACTACAAAGTAATAAAGGAGTCTTCATCAAGTACATATAAGAATTGATATGCTAGCAATGTGAATTTTGCTACAAAACTCATACGAGACTACATAATGTTATGGCAACGGGATTTTGCGATTCTAAGGGAGTACGATGCGATCTTTCTCAAAGAATATCATACGGATTTTTTTCCTACCTCGATCTGTTGTTACATATTTTGTCGTAATCAACGTGTGTTGGAGATATTGTTAAGAGAATCAGCTCAGGTATGTTAAGGATAAGCCATTCCTTCATTTTGGCATGATCTCGTAATTACACGAGTTTGATAATGAGGCATAAGGAGAAATTCATATTCCTGAATTTATGTACATTTATTAGTCTCATAAGTTGCAGTATTCTCCCTTATCGAAGCTTCATATTCAATAGAGTATTGTCTTCTTCCAGTCAAGAGAGCAGAAAGTCTCTCTCTCTCTCTCTCTCTCTCTCTCTCTATATATATATATATATATAGTATTAAAGTATTTTTACTACTATCGAGCTATAATCGATGGGCAGGCCCTTATTGGGAAACCTCTGATCAGATGGTAAGTTATATACCGAGCCTACTGTGTCTGAGCGCCTATGAGCGAGCCTAGTTGGCTGAGATACAGAGCCTAGTATGACAAAGTGCCTATGAGCGAGCGCACTATGGCGTAGCAGTTATATATATACCGAGCCTTATAAGACCGGATAGCTATTTTACTTACAATATTGAGAAGAGTCAGTATCAGCAAGTGAGCATGTCTTCAGATTATCTTTGACTCCAGTTACTCCCTCTATTCCAATTTATATAAACCTATTTCCTTTTTGTCCGTTCCAAAAAGAATGACCACTTTCTAAATTTGGTAATAATTTAGCTTAAACTTACAATTCTACCCTTAATGAGAAGCTTTTATAACCACACAAATACTCTAGGCCCCTTTTTGACTTGTTTAGGATCACAAATTTCAAAAGTCCTCATTTTTTCTTAAACTCCGTGCCCAGTCAAACAGGTTCACATAAATTGGAACGGAGGGAGTATTATATTATCTGTTCAGTTTTAGCTTTTAGTATATTGCCTTACATACTCAGTACATTATTTCGTACCGACGTCCCTTTTCTAGGGGCACTGCATTTCATGCATGCAAGTTCAGGCAGACAGACGGGTAGACTTCCTCATTAACTATTGCCTGAGTTCGGCTTGATTGATAAGCCCCATGCCTTTTAGAGTTGCTGGGTCTAGAGCTTTATATACATCTTATGTATATAAGTTATGAGTAGGTCGGAGCCCTGTTCCGGTCATAGTATATCCATCAGTAGAGGCTTGTAGACATATCCCGTCAGTTAGTGCAGTATGTTGGGCTTGTAGGCCTTTTTTGTATATTTTGTTGGTTTGCTAGCCGTAGTAGTTATGACGGCCTTGTTGGCCCAACTTTATATTAATGTTTAGTCAGCATTCGCAATTGTCTTGCAATGTGGCCCATTTCCAAAGTATGACATTATATGTTCAGAGCCTCTTAGTCACAAGTTGATATGCAAGGATAGGTGAGGCACCGGATGCCGGTCTCGCCCCCAATTTTAGGGCAGGACAACAATTACAACACGTAAAGAAAAGAACATATTACAAGTTAAGGAATAACAACAACAACAACAACAACAACAACAACAAACAACACAACAAAAAGAGGAAATCAATAGGGGCGCTCCTGAGGTACCATCTCGTAGTCCCAAAAGTAAATTTCTCATAACGGCACAACAGAAACCTCGTGCCACAATCTCACTCTGCACGGAAGAAACCTCACGTCAATCAGACTCCGCACAGAAGAAATCTCGTGCCAATCACACTCCGCACGGAAGAAACCCCGTGCCAATCACACTCCACATGGTAGAAACCCCATGCCAACAACACTCCGCACGGAACAAACCTCGTGCCATAACCAAATAATCATCACAACAAGAATCACGAAAGTCAACAATTAATAAATACAACAATGATATTACAAGCAAGGAAATCCTACATTTAAGGAATAAATAAAGAATCAAGGAAAAACAGGTAATTCAACTAAGCATGTTGTACAAATTACAACTAAGAGATGAAACACATAAACATGTGAAATTAGGCTAAACATGAAGACTACAAGTGCTAGAATAACTCATTTAAGGTATAAAAAGGAAACTACTTAGCAAAGATCGGATTTTCAATATTTTTCCCGTGTATGCACTCGTCGCCTCGCGTATACGACACTCATATATCACAAATTATTACAACAGTACCAATTCCTAGGAGATTTTTTCCACACAAGGTTAGACAAAATACTTACCTCAAATCTAGCTCAATCAGTCAATAAGAATGCCTTTCTCTCGACTTTCCGACTTCGAACGGTCCAAATCTAGCCAAAAGCAATTACATACTATAAATATAATTATAAGAAACTAATATAATTAATAAAATTAAGACTTTAACTAGAAATTAGAAAATTATCCCAAAAAGTCAATCCGGGCCCACGTCTCGGAATCGGGTAAAAGTCACAAAAATTCGAACATTCGCTCAACCACGAATTCATCCATACCAAAATTTCTCAAATCCGATATCAAAATCTTGATCAAAACTTCATAGTTTGGTCTAAGAAATTTCCTCCATTTTTTCCCAAATTTTTACCCCAAATCACTAATTAAATGATGAACTTAAAGACATAATCATGAAAATTAACCAAAACTAGAAAAGAATCACCAAACACCCACGTGAAATCTCTCCAAAAACCACCTCCCACTGAGCTCCCAAATCAATTGTGTTATGAACTCAAACCCTCATTTTTTGAATATTTAAGTCCTGCATAGGAGTTTACACTACGCGATCGCTGAACATTTCATCCGATCGCGTAGAACAAAGTAATATGCGCCCATCAAAAGGCTTATGCAAACGAGGAGCATTCCCTGCATGACCCTTCGCGAACGCGTGCACCACTACACAATCGCATAGGCTAAAAGCTTAATGCCCCAACTTACTGTTCCTCTACGTGAACATATAGCCCCTCTCGCGAACCCGTAGGCTCAATACTCCGAAGCTTCATGAACGTGGGACCTACATCGCGAAAGCGAAAGCAAAACAAATCCCAATGACCTCCAACTCCTCTACGCGAACGCAGGAAAACCTTCGCGAACGTGTAGAAGGAAACTAGATATCTAAACTTCAGCCATCTTCCAAGACCAAATCTCAATCCGTTAATCATCCGAAATCCACCCGAGCCCCCCGGGACCTCAACCAAACCCACCAACAAGTCCTAATACATCATACGAACTTAGTCAAGCCTTCAAATCACTACAAACAACTTTAAAACCACAAATCGCATCCCAATTCAAGCTTAATGAACTTAGGAAACTTCAACTTCTACAAATGATGCCAAAAACTATCAAATCACGTCCGATTGACCTCAAATTTTGCACACAAGTCACATTTGACATTACGGACCTTCTCCAACTTCCAGAGTCAGAATTCGACCCCGATATCAAAAAGTTCACTCCCGATCAAACGTCCCAAAAATCCTCAAATTTCCAACTTTTGCCGAATAATGCTGAATTGAGCTACGAACCTCCAAATCAACATCCGGACGCGCTCCTAAGACCAAAATCATCATACAGAGCTATTGGAACCGATGAAACTCCATTCCGAAGTCGTCTTCACATAGGTCAAACTACGGTCAACTCTTACAACTCAAACTTGAAACTTAGGGACTATGCGTCTCACTCCACTCCGAAACTCTACCGAACCCGATACCAAACACCCCGGCAAGTCAAGTAACCATAAAATAAAATAGAGAAAGTAATAAATATGAAATCGGGACTAATACTCTCAAAAACACTGATCGGGTCATTACAATAAAGATAAGATTGTCTAGAAAAGGGATTGCTTTTGCAAAAGATATTGGAGAATCGTGTGTATGCTTAGTAAGCTGATGACACTCTTGTTATAACAAGTGAGTCATCTATGCGTCCTTTGGCCAACCAGTTGTATGCTAAGTCAGTCAATTGTATGAATCTGTCTTTTTTTATTTTTCCCGAGGGAAAGGAAATTGATTACCATTAGAAAAGAACAACATAAACATGGCACACTTCTCCGTGGCTAAGGTTTTTCGTTTTTTTTTTGTTCTTATTCGACATTGGATATTTATTTTAAATTTGTATCGCACAAAATTCATAAGGGGAAAACGTTCTTTAATATAATTTGACTGTTCTAAGAATTCAAATTCTTCAAAACTTATGATTAAGGATATAGGTTCTTCGTTTATTAATGCTATGTACTTTATGAATACCGGTAAAGATTTTCTACGCCATAAATGTATCTTAATATATCATAGCAGGTAATTTGGTTTAATTTTACTATTTATATATGAGCTACTTGTGATATTTTTTGGATAATATAAAAATTCTTAACTTAATATCAATATATAAAAGTTAAACTCTATTTTCTATACAAGAATTGTATAATTATTCGAACAAAGCAGGGGCGGATTTAGGGGCGCAAGGGTGTTCACCCGAACACCCTTTACCGAAAAATTATACTGTATATATAAGGCAAAATCTATTTTTTACCTTTATATATTAAGTTTTGAACAATCTTAACACAATCCAAAAATATAGTTTAGTGGTTAAAGGGGTTCAAAATTTACATAAGATCATGGGTTCAATTCCCACTAACTATAATTTTTTTTTTAAACCTCCTTCGTAGAGATCCTGCCTCCTCCACTGGAACAAAGTGACGTTAAGATTGTTACACTAAAAAAAAAAATAAATAAATAAAGAAAGAAAGAGGACAAGGAGAAGATGATGCATGCTGATCCTTATCTTAGTCGGAT
Organism: Nicotiana glauca; assembly: GCA_026770625.1. Lineage (NCBI taxonomy): Eukaryota > Viridiplantae > Streptophyta > Magnoliopsida > Solanales > Solanaceae > Nicotiana > Nicotiana glauca. Next base: position 44,462 of record MU698677.1, on the reverse strand, counting down.
CTTACAAAGACGACATCGACAGCAGACGGTGCAAAGATATGTATCATCTTCGACTCAAATTAATTATAAAATTTAATAATTTTATTTAAATTTAAATTTTATTCAGTTCATAATCAGTATATAGAAGAAATCACGAGTGCAGTAGCCAGTGATGGTGGTGTCCCTTCACGGAAAAAATATATTGTATAGTTAGGTATATTTCTTTTATATATATATATATATACTACTAGTCTTAGGGTATGCGCATTGCGCGTGTACCCCATCTTAATGGATATAATTTTTTAAAAAATTACATTAATATTATACTAAAAATTATGTTCCTAAAAATGACGATTGTTGATCCTATTTAGTTGACACAACAAAAGGTAGAAGTCCTCAATCAATATAGTCAACTTAAAATTTATATTTCACAGGTTATCAGGCAAGATTATACATCTCGATCAACATTGTGAAGATATTTTACTTGAAAAATGAAATATATTAATAATTTCTTTGAAAAGTATCAATGACTATTTATTTAAGGAACAAACATAGAAAAGTTAAAAAAATTAAATGAGTTAAATACAAGATTATATGACTGTAGTAATTATATTAACACATGTACTATTCTAACTGTACAAATTCTCTTATAAGATTAAGCTTGCCAATGCTTGAAATATAAAATGTTGACAATATCATGTACAAAGTGAAATAGATGACTTTCAATTTGTAATATGATTCTTCAAAATGTAATGTATACGGGTACTAAGGTTTTTAATGATTTTAGAAATTATTTAATGTAACCTAAAATTTTGAAATATTCTCTTAATCCAATTTTAAAAAATTTTACTTAATTTTTAGTTTATCTATTATTGAATGAAAGTAATCTATTACGTAGTTTTTACTTGCGTTTATTATAAAAATTATATATTGAGTTACAAAATTAAAATTAAAAAATAATAATTTAAGTTCCTAAAAATGATGACGTATTTGGCTAACTCGGTAAAGAATTGATAAAATATCAACGAAGCACTTGAAAATGATACAAAATTTTACAAAGACATATACCACTGAATTGCGCTCTCAGTTGTTATTATTGGTTTTTCCTCTTTTTTTTTCTCCCAAGATTTTTTAAATTTTTTTTGCTATAATATAAAAAGAGAAGAACAAGATTAGTTGTAAGGAAAAAAGAAGTTAAAGATTCCACCAAGCTGATCCATCGTTGACACCATATAAGGACACACTAATTCGAATAGCTAAAGATTTGGAATTTTTTTAGTATGGTTTTAATTAATTTTCACTTAAATATTAAGATTTCTTACCTAGTTCTATACGAAATTATCTAATAACTAAAGTTTCTTAGATTTTAAAATCCTAAATATTAGGATAATAAATTAAATTACAATTTTGTCCAGATTTGTTTTTATTTATAAAGGGTAAAAAAGGCGAACGATATTTCACTAAGGGGCTTCGAGCTTTTAACATAGTACTAATCTCTATGTACGTGCATCGCACATACAACCATAGGAGCGTCTAAGTGTTAATAAAAGATATATAGATATACTTGTTACCATAAAAGTATTAATCTCATGCAACTAATGACATTAAAAACTATTAAAAAAATTCTCTCTCTATAAAATTCTCTCAGCACATGTTAGCGTGAACTGGTTAACGTGCGCCGGATAACAATGGGGAGAGGTAGACCCAGGAAAATCATGACGGAAACGCAAGCGGCGAGTAACAAGGCAGCTGGTAAACCACAGGAAGAAGATGCTCAAGGATCAGGAGTGAGAATTACCGGCATCACACCAATGGAACAGTGGCCGCCATTGACGACCATGAAGGAAGCTCAAAAAACTCCACATGCAATAAGCTCTACAGCGAGGAATGAGAAGGAAATGACTAATCCTACATCACAAGCACATGAACGAAGCTCAAATCAAGGAAAAAGTGTCATGCAAGCAAATCATAGTCCATTTCAACCAATTGATGAAAACATGAGGAAATCCGCTGAAATAGGAGATGAGGAACAGAGGAACGGAAGAAAATTAGAGGAAATTAAAAATCAGAATGCAACAACGGAACAACATCAGAAGAATTGGGTGAAAATTATTTGCGGGTAACAAACTGGCGGCAAAAGGTATGGATCTTAGCTTCATTGCACCGACTATCAAAAATGGAGAAGTTATGGTGGAGCTATGCGAAGAAGAGATGGAAGAGGAGACAATGAGGTGGAGAAGAGCTCTAATTCTCTATGTTGTTGGAACTACTCCAACAATTGGCGCTATGGAAAGATTTATTGCTTCGGAATGGAATTTCACGGCTAAACCTAAAGTATACTTTCATAACGAAGGTTACTTTATTGTGAGATTCAATTCTATGGAAGATAGAGATGAAGTAATGCTTTCTGGGACTCATATGCTGGGGAACAAGCCTATAATTGTAAAACCTTAGACATAGTACTTTGATTTTAGTAATGAAGTATTGCAAACTATTCCTATGTGGGTGAAATCTCCAAATCTGCCTTTGAATTGCTGGGGAGTGAAAACCTTGAGCAGGATCAGTAGTGGAATTGGGACTCCGATGTATGCAGATGCTTGCACTACTTAACTGGACAGAATTACCTATGCACGAGTGTTGATTGAGATGGATATCACAAAGTAAATGCCAAAGTTCATTAGGATAGCTGATCCAGGAAAGGAATTTAACCAAAGGGTGGAGTAAGAATGGGTGCCAGAATTTTGTCAAAGTTGTAGACAAATAGGGCATACATGTGGAGAGAAACAAGTACAGAAGGCCAAGGTAAAACAATAGAAGCAGAGACAAGAGTGGCAGCCTAAGATGAAAATCAATGACAAGAATGAACAACAAATAACACTTCATGAGCAGAGGGAACAAAATACTAAAAGTGATAGGATAAACAATGCAATAAGCAGCAGGAGAGAATGTTCTGAGGAGGAGGGGTGGCAAAAGGCATCAGGGAAATCCATAAGTAGAAATAAGGAGAAAAGGGGAGAAGAGGCAAAAGACATTTTAAATGGTTTCAACATCCTAGCTGACTCTGTTTTGCAGATAATGAATCTAGGACAATGGGGAGAAGGCACAAGTGTACAAAGAAGACTAGGCGAGGGGGATGGATGCACTTAGCCTCTGTTCATTCCTATATGAGGCTGGTCACATGGAACATTAGGGGTCTTAATAAGATCCCAAGACAAAAAGAGATTAGGAAGTTTATAAGAAGCAATAAGGAGAGTATAATGGCAATTCTAGAACATAAGGTGAAAGAACAAAAGTCTAATCAAACTATGAAGAGAATTGTTAAAGATTGGGAATGGGTAGCAAATTATGAATTTAGTGGTAAAAGAAGAATATGGTTAGTATGGGACATGAAGGTAATAGGATGTATGATCAAGGAAAAATCAGAACAACTTATTCATGCTGAGGTATTGATCAAAGACATAAATATGAAATTTAATTTTACTGCAGTATATGGATTACATAGTGTGGAGGATAGAAGAAAGTTATGGATGGAACTAACGCAAATAAAGAATAAAATTTAGGAGGCATGGTTTATCATGGGGGATTTCAATGCTATAAGGAGTAGTGATAACAGACCAATAGGGAACCCAGTGCAGGAAATAGAAGTAAAGGATCTTAATAATTTTGTTGATGATGCTATAATAACTGAAATGATAACAACCGGTAGACAATTCACCTGGACAAATAGGCATACATATAGTAGGATTGATAGGGCTTTAGTTAATGATAAATGGATGCTGACTATGCCTTACCTAGAGGTATGGGTAATGGATCCGGGGTGCTCAGACCATTCTCCATTGAACATTAAGTTCACAGATAAAGAAGAAGCATGACCCAAACCTTTCAAATTCCTGAATCATCTTGCTGATCACAAAGATTTTCTGGAGATAGTGAACAGAGCTTGGATAGAAGGAGGGGCAATGAATAATATGAAAGATATCTGGGAGAAACTGAAAAGGATAAAGGCAGCAATGAAGAAGCTAAATGCAGAGGAATACAATGCTATAGAAGGTAAGATTGCCAATAGTAGAGAACAACTATGCATACTGCAGGAACAGATGAGAAAGCCAGGCCAACCAAACAATATGGTAACAGCTTAAAAGGAGACAAAACTACAACTGGAGAAAAGGGTAGAAGAAAGCATGCTCAAACAAAAATCAAGAATACAATGGCTGAAACTAGGGGATGGAAATAATGCATACTTCTATGCTAGTATGAAAACCAGGAACTCCCAAAATAGAATACAGAAATTGCTAAAAAATAATGGTACAATGACACAAACAAAGCAGGAGATGGAGGAAGAGATAATGGGGTTCTACAAACAACTACTAGGGACAACAACAGAAAAGATGCCAGCAATAAACACAGCAATTATAAGAGAAGGACCACTAGTTAAAAGGCAACAGCAGAAACAACAGATAGCAGATGTAACAAAAGAGGAGGTCCATAGAGCACTGATAGGAATAAATGACAATAAGGCACCAGGTTGTGATGGATTTAATGCACTATTCTTCAAAAAGGCTTGGAGGGTGATTGGAGATGGAATCAGTGAATAAGTGATAAAGTTCTTCTCAGAGGGAAAGCTATACCAACCAATCAACTATACCACACTGACACTAATTCCTAAAGTTCCTAATCTAACTAGGGTGACTGAGTTCAGACCAATTTCCTGCTGCACCATTCTTTACAAGATTATATCCAAGATCCTAACTAATAGGCTGTAGGGGGTTATGAAGGACATAGTAGATGAAATTTAATCAGCTTTTGTTCCAGGGAGACTGATCAGTGATAACATATTAATGAGCCATGAACTTGTCAAAGGATACAGCAGAAAGGGCATATCTCCAAGGTGCATACTAAAAGTAGATATGAGGAAAGCATATGACTCAATTGAATGGGATTACATGGAGCAGGTCTTAAGGAGCATTCAACAACCAGGAAAATTTGTAGATTGGATCATGACTTGTATGAGAGGTGTTTCATATTCCATAATCATCAATGGACAACACTCAGTTCCTTTCAAAGAAAAGAGGGGACTGAGACAAGGGGACCCATTATCCCCCTATCTATTTGTCCTGGCCATGGATTACCTCATAAGGTTATTGAAGACTCTAAGAAGGAGACTAGACTTTAACTTCCACCCAAAATGTGCTAAAGTGAACATAATTCAGCTCAGTTTTGCTGATGACCTTTTGATGTTCTGTAGAGGGGATTGTGTCTCTGTGAAGATGCTATATCAATGCTTCCTAGAGTTCTCAAAGGCCTCAAGCTTAAATGCTAATACAGATTATACTTCCTAAGAAGATTATACAGATGATTGAAATCATATGCAGAAAGTTCTTATAGACAGGCAATGTGGAGAATACAATGAAGGCACTAATAGCATGGGACCAGCTGTGTCTCCCAAAGATAGCTGGTGGTCTGAACTTGATGGACATAGGCATGTGGAATAAGGTTGCAATGTGCAAGCTGTTATGGAACCTGTGCAAGAAGAAAGATAAACTGTGGGTACAATGGATTCATGTTTACTATAAGAAGTGCAAGCCTGGTTGGGGGATGATACCTAAACAGGCTTCATGGGTAGTTCAGAAAATTTTCAAAGTTAAGAAATATTATGAAGAAGATGGCTATTCAGAAGAAGATTTAATCAGAATGCAGCATTTCAGAGTCAAAGAGATGTACTTAAACAAAAGAGGACAACAAACCAAAGTGACATGGAGGAGGACTATCTGGAACAATACAGGTTTACCTAAGTGGATCTTTGTGGGTTACTTGGCAGCTCATAGAAGACTCCAAACTAGGGATAGACTGAAAGCTTGAGGATGTATCCAAGATGAGACATGTCCACTAAGCAAAACTGAAGCAGAGAGCATAGATCACCTATTCTTCATGTGTCCATTCTCAATGGAAATCTGGACTGCAATGCTCAGATGGATGCAGATAAGTAGAGCAGTAATGGATTGGAACTGTGAACTAGCATGGGTAGAACAACATTGTGGTGGTAAAAGTGCAAAGGCTGAGATATATAGAATGACACTGGTGGGAAGCATATACTACATCTCGCAAGAAAGGAATTCAAGAATTTAATTGTGCTAAAGTAATGAGCCCACTTCATTAAGCCCAAAATGATATCTTCCTGGAGGCCCAGTTTGGTGTCACGTGTCAAATGACGTGGCACGCCAAGTCAAGCGAAAGAGCCAATAGGATCATGCCATGTGTCAAAATGACAAGGCATGCCCAGTCACACTGAAAAGCCAATGAAATCACAACAATCGTAGTATTTTATTCCAAATATTTTGAGTGTTACAATCTATATGAATCCTCTGGTTCTTCTTTTCAATAGAAAATAAATTCAAGGGCCTTTGAGCTTGATCTTGAATCTATGTTTGTTGTCACGAACGATGATCTTGTTCTTGAGCTTGAGCTTGATTGCTTGAACTTGACCTTTGATTTGTTCTTCATTCTTGAACTTGAACTTGATTTCTTCTTTTTTCTTGAGCTTGAACTAGATTTCTTGAACTTGAACTTGAAGCTTAAAACTTGTGGAGGAATTTGCAGCATTAGATCCACGAGCCTTTTCTTGCTTTGTGTTATAAATTTTGGTCTCTTTTTTGAGTTATAAAGACCCCTATTTATAGTTGTGGAATGGAGGAGTCATGATAAGAACAAACTCTTTTCGACCAATCAAATTGAAGTATGACATGGCCACATTTGATTGGCCAGAACATGTCACTTGCACACGTGGCACGATTTCATTGGCCTATCAGTGTGACTGGGTATGCCTTGTTATTTTGACACATGACATGATCCTATTGGCTCTTCCGCTTGACTTGGCGTGCCACGTCATTTGATACGTGGTACCAAACTGGGCCTCTAGGAAGATGTCATTTTGGGCTTAATGAAGTGGGCTCATTACTTTAGCCCAATTAAATGGGCTAGCCCAATGGATTAAGACTTATTTGGACTTATATAATTAATTGATTTATATATTAGCCCATAATATTTATTTGGACCAATATATCTTGAATTTAAAATATAGTCCAAAAGTATTTTACGGATTCAATTCTAATAAAATTTATATGCCTACAGTTATTTCTTTGTTATTATTTTTTTATAAATTTATTATTTATATAGTTCAAATAAGGAAGAATTTTGATAAAATCAATAATTTTTATTTGAGCATCTCACTAATATTACAAACATATTGAAAGAAACACATATTGTACTTTTTTTTGTAATTAAATTCTTTTATTAATCACCAAAAGTATTTACAAAGCAAAGCATAGCTAACACAACTTGCTAATCTTTTGACTACTTCTTCTACTAACTGTCTAGAAATTTAAAGTGTATACATATTGTCTATTTCTAGGAGTAACTCTAGCACTAACTACAAAAGCTATACCTCTTGCTATTTGCTCCTCTTTTCTGCACTTCTTCTCAAACACTCTTCTGTTTCTTTCAATCCAGTTATGATACACAGTTTCTGCAAATATCATTCTGAATGTCATTGCATATACAGACTTCCCTTTAGCTTGCCTTATGGTCCTTTGGAGAAACTGTTGCTAGCTTCCATTTCCAGGTTTCTGCTTTCCAATCCATCTGCACATCTTGCTCCACACTTGAGTTGCATAGTCACATTGCCAGAATAAGTGGTCTCTTGTTTCATCTTGTTGCTTACACATCACACATTCAGGTTCTATACTGATCTTCCACTTTATAAGCCTATCACAAGTCATTAATATGTCTTGTAGCAATAACCACATGATGAATTATGCTTTTGGTCTTGCTGCATTCTGAAACACTAGTGTTTTCCATTCCATTCTGCTGTAATATCCCAGTAAGTATAGATATATTTGTTTGATCACACTCTTCTTCCCATTCTGTGAGAGCTGCTCTCCATCAATTATTCTATATTCCTCAATCACTTTCCTTACCATCCAATTTGATTGTTGGGGAATTGACATTGTCTTGATCTGCTGTTGCTTAACATAATAAGCATGAATCCATTTGATCCATAGCTTGTCCTCCTTATGTACTAGATCCCAGCTTGTCTTTGCAATAACTGCCTTGTTCCATAGCTTCAGGTTTATTAAATTGAGTCTTCCACCTGCCTTTGGCATGTAGAATTTATCCCATGCTACTAAAGCCTTTTTTGTAATCTCATTTGCCCCAGACCACACATATGATCTACATAATCTTTCTACTATCTTGATCACCTTGGCTGGAAGGATGAATATCTATGCCCAAAATGCTTGCACCCCAAACAGAACACTCTGAACTAGCTGCATTCTGCCTACATAGGAGAGAGTCTTTGCTGTCCAGGAGGTAATTTTCTTAGTCATTTTCTCAATCAGTGGCTGCCATTGCATAAGGCTCAGCTTCTTTGTGGAGAGAGGGATTCCTAGATATTTGAATGGGAGGTCTCCCCTTTTAAGGCCCAGACACTGTATTATTTGTTGTCTTTCTATTTCCTGCACTCCCCCAAAGTATGCTTCACTCTTGTTTAAATTTGCTTGCAACCCAGATGCTTCAGTGAACTGAGTAAACTTCTTTTACATAGCTTGAGCAGATTTCAAACTACCTATAGCAAACAGGAAGAGATCATCTGCAAAGCTCAAATGAGTTATCCCAAGCTTAGCACATCTAGGATGACATGTGAAGTCTTTCCCCTCTTTCAAACTAGCTAAGTTCCTACTCATATACTCCATAGCAATAGCAAATAAGAAAGGTGACATAGGATCACCTTGCCTTAATCCTTTTGCAGCATTGAAAGGCCTTGTAGATTCCCCATTAACTACAATGGAATAGTTAACTGTCTGAACACATTCCATGACCCATCCTGTAAACAGTTGGGGAAATCCTAGTTCCTCCATTACTTGCCTCATAAAGCTCCATTCCACAGAGTCATAAGCTTTTTGGAGGTCTATTTTGATCATAACTCTAGGAGATAAGTTCTTCCTAGTATAAGCCTTTACTAACTCATGAGCTAGTATTATGTTATCAACAATCTTCCTTCCTGGGATGAACCTTTCTCGTGCTTCATTTATCACTGTATCAATCACTTTCTGAATCCTGGCAGCCAAGATTTTAGATATCAGTTTGTACAACACAGTACAACAGGCACTTGGTCTAAATTCTCTTACAGTTTTTGGCTTTGACACTTTAGGCACTAGTGTTATAGCAGTACAATTTATTACTCTATACATCTTTCCCCATTTAAAGAATTCAATTACAGCTTTTGTGACTTCATCCTTAATAATGTGCCATGTTTTCTTCAAGAAGAAAGCATTGTATCTATCTATTCCAGGTGCCTTATCATCACCTATAGAGCATAGGCCCTCATATACTTCTTCACTGGTGACATCTCTGCATAGGTCGATTATTTGTTGCTTGTTGAGTTTAGGCCCTTTGGTCATAATCTTCCTGTCAATGCTAGGTAACACATTAGCTACACTTCCCATCAAAGACTTGTAAAAATCTACAATCTCATGTTGAATGCTCTCGTCATCAGTTAATCTGTTACCATTCAAAGCTTGTAGCTCAGTGATTTGCTTTCTTTGTCCCCTTTCAGTCATCACAACATGGAAGTATTTTGTATTTGAATCTCCCAGTTTTATCCACTTTGCCCATTGCCTTTTGCCTTAGTGCCCCTTCTTCTATCATACTCTATTTCTCTAAATTTATTATCATCTCCTTCTCTTTCAGTAGTATTTCTGCATTGCTGTCTGAGTTAATACCTTGCTGGAGTTGATCAAGTTCAATTCTGCTTAACTCTATCTTCCTTCTAATGAATTTGAATTCCTGCACATTAAGTTTTTTCAATACTGCTCTCAGTTCCTTCAGCTGAAGCCATATGTTCTTCATTTTATGATTATGTAACTTGAGGCTCCAAATCTATTTCACTTCCTGCAAAAAACTGTCATGTTCAGCCCATACATTAAACAACTTGAATGGCACTCTTCTACTTCTCTGGATTTCATTGAAATATATACTCATGGGAGCATGATCTGAGATGAAAGGTTGATCATACACAGTGGCTATGTGTCCCCATTGTAACATCCAGTCATAATTTCCAAAAACCATGTCAATCCTACTCCAAATTCTGTCACCAGCTTCCTGTTTATTTGACCAGGTATAATATTCCCCTTCCCAGTTTAGCTCACTTAGCTTTAACTCATGAATGCAGTAACTAAAGTATTGAGTTTCAGCCCGTGTCACTGGATTACCATATTTCCTGTCTTGTAACTGTAGCATAACATTAAAGTCCCCTCCAATTATCCAAGGGGTGTTTATCAGCTGATTTATCTCCTTCAAATTTTCCCACAGTTGCTTTCTCCTCTCACCTGTGTTATAGCCATAAACTACTGTCAATGCAATAATCTCATCAGAATTCACTTTTGAGACATTGCAGTGGATCACTTGAGCTTCAGCTTTGATCATCTTCACATCATACCAGTTAGGATCCCATAAGAACCATATCCTACCATTCATTGTTGCATTGTAATTATTTAGTACCTCCCATCCTGGTGCTATGTACTGCCTTATTTTTGTTTCATTTTTCTCCTTTACTATAGTTTCTATAAGCCCTGCCAACTTGATATTTTTGTTTTTTAGGTAATTTTTCATCTTCTTCCTCTTGTACCATTTATTAATACCCCTCACATTCCAAATCAACCACTTCATTATTGGTTTCTATGATCCCCACCTCTATCATGAGACAGGTTTTTGGTACTACTAGTACTTGGAGACCCTTTTCCTGAGCTGTATCTGTTAGAGTTTGGAGTCAACATAGGGAAGTTCTCCAAATTGAACTCTAGCACACTTTTTCTCTTTTCCAGCATCTCTTTGATATTGCTCCCCTTATCTCTGTCTGGATGCTGCATCTGCACTTCTTCTTGCTGTACTCCTTTCTTCACCTCTGTAGTTTTGTGAGGGGTATCACTTTTCCCCTCCACATTCCCTGCTGCATTATCCTTCTTATCATTTCTGTCCACCTGAGCTATAGGACCTTTTGTTCTCCATTCATATGTAATTTTCTTAGCCTCCCTTCTTCTTTGTGGTTGCACTGCCCTTTGCTCCTTAACTTCTTGCTGGTTCTGACAAATATGCCCAATGGCTTGGCATTTATCACAATACACTGGTTTCCACTCATATTCAATTGTCTGCTGAAATGTCCTTCCTCTAGGATCCATTACCTTGATCTCCATAGGCAGGGCTTTAGTGACATTCACCTCAATCAGCATTCTTGCATATGATATCCTTGTTTGTTTAGTTGTACATTCATCCGCAAACAAAGGTTTTCCAATTGCACTTGCAATCTTACTCAAAGCTCTATTTCCCCAGCAACTCATTGGCAACTTAGGGAAAGTCACTCACAAAGGTATATCAGTTAAGAATTCCTTATTTATATCAAAATCTGGAGTCCAAGGTTTAAGGATAATTGGTCTGTTTCTAATGGTATGAGGGCCAGTATAGAGGATTTTGTGCATATCCTCCATACTTTCAAATTTTATGATATAATAGTCCTCCTCATGAAGAAACAAATCTGGTTCAACAATATCTAACCAATGTTGGGCTATATACCTGCGCATGAAGTTATATCCTGGGTTTTCACCCACAATATAGGCAATCACTATTGCAGGCCACTTCTCTTCCTCTTCCTTCACATCCTGTACCTCGAGCTGCACCATTGATTGACCATCGATGATCTGTGGAGGTATGAACTCCAAAGCCATTCCATGAGTAGCCACTCTGTTTTGTCGAAACAGACTCGACCACTTGTTCAATTCCGGCCTTTGATACATGGGTTCTACCTCTGCATGTTTGCTCTATTCCGCCCTTAGCTCCTTATCTTCCTCATCCTGGGTTTTCTGATCTACCTTGTCTAGGATCTCCAATTTTTCCCCCTTCGTTACTGTTCCATTAATTTCACCTTCAGATCTATGTTCAATTTCCCTCATTTCTTGTTCCTCCAAGCTAACATTTTGCTTCTCTATCCTCTCTAAGCTAGGTATCATTGTTATTTCCATCTCGCTTAGCTCTGGTGATATTGGTTGTGTTACTTTCAGTATATCTTCTCCATCCATCAATTTAGTAGTAACTAGGTTTCTAATGGTTGCAATTGGTGTTTTAGGTTGTTTTCGTGGTCTTCCCCTACCTCTTCCTCGCCCTCTAGCCATGGCAGCCACACTTGGCGCACGATTAGCTAGCGTGTGCTGAGAGCATAGTGAAGGCACACATATTGTACTTTAAAATAAAAGAAAATTATTTTATATATTTGAATGCTATTTTAAAAGAATAATATGATGCGGATTATGAAAAAAGTATACCAAAGGGATAAAAAATGAAATTACTCTTTAACAATGGCATGGGGGAGCCCACACCAAGAGCTCCCACGGCAGGCACAGATAGAGACGTCCCAAACCCTAAATAGATCAATGAGTGTTATTATTTGGAACTGCAGGGGAGCGGGTAATGAGGAGTTTAGGAGGATATTTAGATCAATGTTAGACTATAACAGACCTTTCTTGGTGGCCCTACTTGAAACAAAATTAGCGGAGCACCAAGCTTTAATGGTAGATTTTGGGTTTACAAAAATAACTCAAGTGGCAGCTCAGGTCAACTCAGGTGGAATGGTTATGATGTGGAATGAAGCTGAGGTGACACTAGACCAAGTAGCAAGCACCAACCAGGGAATACACGCCATGGTAAAGGTAAATAATTCTCAACACCAATGGCTTTTATCAGTTAGTTATGCTAGTTGTTTATTAGAAGAAAAAAATATACTAGGGAATAACCTTAAAATAGCAGCAAATTACTTTAAAGGACCTTGGTTAATCACGGGGGACTTTAATGAAGTGACAGGGGCAAATGAAAAATTTGGAGGTCTACCAGTAAATAACAATAGGATATCCAAATTCATAAATTGTATTGACTATTGTGAGCTCCTAGACCTAGGATTTAAGGGTCCAAAGTACACCTGGACAAATAAAAGAAAGACTTCAAAGATTATAATAATGGAAAGATTAGACAGGTTTATAGCAAACACCAACTGAATCAATATATACCTTGAGGCCCAAGTAACACATTTAACCAGACTATATTCGGATCACTACCCTATAAAACTCGATTTAAGAAAAAGTACGCCCCAAGATAATAAAGTATTTAGAATAGAATCAATGTAGCTATCTCATCCCACCTTTAAACCTCTTGTCGAAGCAACTTGGAATGCCAATGACCCTATCCTAATGACTATTGAAAACTTTACAAAAGAAGTAAAAAATGGAACATAACCACTTTTGGAAATATCTTCTATAAAAAAAAATGTTACGCTAGCTAGACTCAACGGGATACAAAAATCCCCCAAATATTCTACTAGTCAATTTCTAAGAGACCTGGAATCTTATTTAACAGAAACCCTTGAAGGTTTATTAAAACTAGAAGAGGAATTCTGGAAGCTTAAGTCAAGAGTTCAATGGCTAAATGAAGGGGACGCAAGTACTAAGTTTTTCCATATTACCACAATGCAGCGTAGGGAAAAAAAATAGAATCCTTAGCCTTAGGGATAAAGGGGGTAACTGATTATCCCATTAATTACTGATTTCTTCCAAAATCTCTTTACTACTAGTCATATCTCCTCCTTAACTAAACAAACACCTATGTCCTACTATACTACCATAAGTATTAGGGACCATCCTACACTGACCATAGAACCTGACCTACAGGAAATTAAGAAGGCAGTCTTCTCCTTTAAGTCCTATAAAGCACCAGGACCAGATGGCCTACATCCCTTCTTCTACCAAAAGTTCTAGAATGAAACAAAAAATGACTTAATCAACTTTTGCAAAGAGACTTTTAGAAATAATCAACGACAGAAGAAATGAACAAAACTTATATTTTTTTAATCCCAAAATGTAAGAACCCGAAAACAATAAAACAATTTAGACCCATAAGCCTTTGCAACATGGCTTACAAAATCATTACAAAAATTTTGGTTAATAGAATTAAACCTCTTCTCCGTAAAGTAATACACCCTACCAAACAAGCTTCTTAAAAGGAAGAAGAGCATATGACAACGCCATTATTGTGAACGAAGTAGTATCCTACTTCAAAAGAACAAAAGGGAAGAAAGGGAAAATGCTAATTAAAATAGACCTGGAGAAAGCCTTCGACAAAATAGAATGGTCCTTTGTAAGATTCTCTCTGCTATCTCTAAACTTTCCAATAGATATGATTGATATTATCATGTCCTGCATATCGACTACTCAAACCTCTATCCTGATAAACGGGTCTAGCACGGAATTCTTTAGACCAACAAGAGGGATTTGACAAGGGGATCCCCTATCCCCATACCTCTTCATAATCTGTATGGAAATGCTATGTAGACTGATTCACCATGAAATTGATTGCTGCAAATGGACCCCCATCAAACTATCCAACAAAGGACCTCAGTTGTCTCATCTGTTCTTTGCAGACGACTTAATCTTAATGGCAGAAGCCAATCAGGAAAGTTGTAATTCAATAATAGATACCCTTAATAAATTCTGCAACTATTCGGGGCAATCCATTAATTTCAACAAGTCTATAATAATGTTCTCCAAGAATACATCCTCCAGAACCAAGGATTACATCAGTCAATGTCTTTCAATGAAAACATCGAATGAAATAGGAAAATACCTAGGATTCCAAATCTTGAGCTCAAACCCAACCAAAAAAGACTTCCAACCTATCATTGATAGCCTTAATAGCAAACTGCAGGGATGGAAAGTAAACCTTCTAACCACAGCATGTCGAACCACCTTAATAAAATCCACTCTTGCAGCAATCCCTAATCATATCATGCAAATATATAGCCTCCCAAAATCTACACTGAAAACTATTGATACAATTCAAAGAAATTTCTTATGGGGAAGCACATCTGAAAAAAGAAAATGTCACCTCATTAATTGGAACACAATAACTAAGGACAAAAAAGAATGAGGCTTGGGGTTATATAAAGCAAAATGGAAAAACCAATCATTCAATGCAACCCTGGCATGGAGATTTACAAGAGAAAAGCAATCTCTTTAGGTTCAAGTCCTTCAAAACAGATACAACATCAATATGAACCCCTCCAGATGGAAGGATCTTGAGAAAAAAGGAGGAACTCATATATGGAAAAACATCTGTATTGGAGGAGAAGTCTGCAAAAAGGGCATACACTGGGAAGTAGGGAATGGGGAATCCATTAACCTCTGGCATGACGCCTGGATCATAGACTCAGGACCCCTTTGTTCCCTCATTCAAGGACCTCTGCCCCACAACGAATCCAATCTAACCCTAAGTTCTATCCTAGTGGAGGGATCCTTCAATATTAACTCTCTATCCTTTAAACTCCTTGAAACCATCCGCAAAATTTTTTTTAGCACTTATATTAAACAAAGTGAGCCGACAATTGATAAATTTTCTTGGGCAGAAGGTCCAAATGACTCCTTCTCGACAAAGACTGCCTATAACATTATCAAAGCACAGTCACAAGAAGTAGGTAACTGGACTGACTTTTCATGGTTATGGAATCTTGACACCTTAAACAAAATAAAATCCTTTTTATGGACAGTTGTCCACAATAGGTTATCCACCTCTAAAATGTTACATAATAGAAAAATCATTACCTCTAGCATTTGTAACATCTGCCAAAACGAAGAAGAAGACATGAAGCATATGTTCTTTAATTGCAGGCACTCAAAACCTATTTGGGACCAATTGGGAACTTTTTACAAATACCCGGATCAACCTCACAATGAGCTAACAATACATAACTGGTTAAAACCTCTTTGCCACAATAAATCACCATTAACAGACTCTTATCTAAGGGAGATATTCTACCCTTTACCCTTTGGCATATATGGACCCACAGAAACAACTTCATATTTAACAACAAAAAATCTCCACTCTCCTTAAAAAACATCATTAAGAGCGCAACAGAATTTAAGTTGTTAACACAATCTTTCCAAAGTCCAAACCCCAAGATGACAATATACATAAAATGGAAGCCACCTGATTGGGGAATTTATAAATTAAACATAGATGGATCTAGATTAGACAACCCTGGGAGGGGTGTCATTGGAGGAGTTATCAGAGACTGGGACAGTAATTGGATTATAGGCTTTACCATGTCTATTCATCATGCTACAAACATTTTCACGGAAGGCCTAGCTCTTATGCAGGGTTTAAAGATAGCAATACAACAAAACATTAGACGTCTAGTGGTTGAAACAGATTGCAATCTCTTAATTAACATGCTTACTAACTAAAATGGTCCGTACCAAAATTTGATTACTGATTGTAGATGGATGCTAACTAGAGCGGGCGAGCCTCAAGTCACTCACGTCTTCAGAGAAGCGAATGGTATGACTAATATTATGGCAAAACATGGAAGCAGCTCGAACTTTTTTAGGAATCCTTTGTTGTACTTCTCCCCGCCCCCTTTTGTTACTTCTACTTTTGAACTGGACAAACTAGGAACTTTGTGTCCTACAAAAGTCCCAATTTGTAATAACTCTTAAACATGGTGGAATAAATATCTTCATTACCAAAAAAAAAATATAAATATATTGCACAAGGAAGAAAAAAATAGGCAGGGGCATTACTAATACACGAGTCACCAAAAATCTTGCAATTTCTGAAGACGCCAATTTGAATAGAAAAAATACACTCATGAGAGAAGAACCTTAACCGTACAATATGTTAGCTAGAGCCCCGATTAAATTTCAATCATTATATCATTAACTGCTGTTACCTTCACTCATTAGAAGAATCTTTTAGATATTTATCAAAAATTTCACAAAGATGTAATACATACTAAATAAATATCAAGTAGTATGGTCTCAAATAATAAAATAAATTAACCGAATTGAATAATAAACCATACTCAATTACCTACGAATTTATACATATTTTCCGACTAAAAAAACTCTTGTGCTTGCACTCATATGCAAAATATATAGAAAATAAAATAATCAATGATGGAAGTTGGAATGGAAATAGATGAACTCGCCTATTTTTAAGA
The DNA here is from genome assembly GCA_026770625.1 of Nicotiana glauca. Classification (NCBI taxonomy): domain Eukaryota; kingdom Viridiplantae; phylum Streptophyta; class Magnoliopsida; order Solanales; family Solanaceae; genus Nicotiana; species Nicotiana glauca. Next base: position 27,397 of record MU698677.1, on the reverse strand, counting down.
AAATAAAGACATTAATCATCTCTATTATGCAAATTAAACAAAATGCGAGCCTTGCATCGCAAATGCGAGACTAGGTATTCGACTGCCTGATCGCAAATGCGATCTACTTGTTCGCAAATACGAATAGGTGCAAGTCGCAAATGCGACATAACTGGTCACAAATGCGAACCTGGGGTTTTTGAAATGGTTCGCAAATGAGAACTATTTTCTCGCAATTCCCATAACAGGTCGGGGTTTGCAATTGCGAATTCCAGTTCACATTTCCCACATCTGCAACCTACATTTTTCATACTTAGTCGAATTTTGAACCATATTCACCATTCTTTCAAAACCCAAACACAGTTAGGCGATTTTCCAAGAACAAAACTTCTTCCAAATCATTTGTAAGTTGATTTTTACTCATTTCTTTCAATCAGTAACATCATTTAACATGTTTTCAACTTAAAATCATGGATTTTCATGGCTGAAATTGGGTGTTTTGTGTAGAACCTAGGTTTTTCTAAAATTGGAGATTTGGACCTCAATTTGAGGTCCGATTTCAAAATAAATTATATATTTGGGTTCGTGGGGAAATGGGTAACCGGGTTTTGGTTTAAAGCTCATGTTTTGGCCACGTGAGCCCGGGGGCATTTTCGACCTTTTTGGGTAAAACCTTTTAAAATTTATTTTCACGCATTGGGATTGATTCATTTAGTGTTTATTAATGTAATTAAGTAACTTGTGGCTAGATTCGAGCGGATTGGAGGTGGAATCATGGGATAAAGCTATAGTTGAGGCTTGATTTGAGCTCAAAGCATCGAGGTAAGTGCTTGGTTTAACCCTAGCTTGAGGGATTAGGAGTTGAGTCTTAATTGCTATATGGTGTTTGTCGAGTACGATGTGTAGGCATGGTGACGAGTATCTACACATTAATTTCTAGCATGACCTTGGGTCTTTAAATTGTGAATATTTTGAATTTGCTATATTCTAATGCCTTGGTGATGGTTTTTAATTGTTGGTGATGATTCTTAATTGTTGAGAAAGGTTTTTGAAAGTATATGAAATAATTGAACCCTTTGGAGCATTGGCTCAAGTGGTAAAGTGAGATAAGAAATGAAAGTGAAAGAGGAGAATGAGTTGTTAAATTGTTCCCTTGCCAGAATGTTGATGTTCTTGAGGTTATGCCCTTGCCGGGATTAGTTGTTTAATTGTGTTTCCATGCCGGGATTTCTATTATAAATTTGTTAATTCCCTTGCCCTTGTTTGTGATTTTTATTTGGGTGAGGAAGAGTATTAAAGCACGAAGGGTGATGCCGTGCATTGATTGTTTATTGTAAGGAAAGAGTGTAAAGCACGAAGGGTGATGTCGTGCATAGATTGCTTATTATGAGGAAAGAGTGTTAAAGCACGAAGGGTGACGTCGTGCCGCACGATGCACCATTCCATGCCGATTCTGTTGATTATATGTGAGGAACGAGAGTAAAAGCACGAAAGGTGATGTTATGCACATGTTATTACTTGGTGAGTATGAGAGTAAAAGCACGAAGGATGATGTCGTGCACTTGTTGATTTCTGTTTTCATTACTTATGATTGAGTTGCGTTTTTATTTCCTTCATCACCGGATGACTCTTATTTGGAAATTATTGGTTCCCCACAGCATGCTCTCCCTCCCATACTGTTTATCTCCCTTGTATTTCGATTCCACAGTATATATTTATGAAATTGCACAGGTTTATGTGGTAGTCCGGCCTTGCCTCATCACTACTTCGCTAGGGTTAGGCTAGGCACTTACCAGCACATGGGGTCGGTTGTGCTGATACTACACTCAGTGATCTTTTGCACAGGTCCGAATTTTCGACAGGAGCAACAGTAGCATGGGAGCCAACCTTCAGTCCAGTGAGATATCGAGGTAGCCTTGCAGGCGTCTGTAGGCCCGGGGTCTCCTCTATCCTTTACTTTAGTGTGTTATCTCGTTGTTCTCGAGACAAACAGTTATATTTTCTTTCAGACATTGTATTTAGTACTCTTAGTAGTTCGTGAGTGTTGTGACACTAGTCTTTGGTAGAGGCTTATGTTGAATTTTCTGCGTTTCTATTCAGTTTTCTGTAATTTAAGACTTTCGCTTACTTAATTAATTCCATTGCTTTTATATTATTGCTGATAATTGTTAAAGAGGATTATGTGGTTAATGAAAAAGTAATTAAACCTTGGCTTGCCTAGCTCCCATTAGTAGTCGCCATCACGACTCCCGAAGGTGGGAAATTCGGGTCATGACAAGTTGGTATCAGAGCTCTAGGTTGCCAGGTCTCACAACTCACGGACAAGCTTAGTAGAGTCTGAGGGATCGGTACAGAGACGTTTGTATTTATCCCTCAGAGGCTACAGAGTTAGGAAAAGTTTCACATTTGTTCTTTCTTGTCGTGCAGTTTAGTTTCTCAATGCTAATTGAATTTCTACTATGTTCTTCAGCATATAGCGAGAACAGCGCTTCCTCATCTTCTAATCAACAGTCCGAGCCCCAGGCAGCTCCTGATAGTTGCAGAGGGCGAGGACGAGGCTGTGCCAGAGGCTGAGGTAGGGGCAGAGCTCAGCCCCGAGCAGCAGCACCAGCGGCGGAGCCTCAGGTTGATTTTGAGGAGGAGGTTCCGGCCCCAGCAGTTTCGGTGGGCCCAGCTCAGGTCCCAGAGGGGATTATTGCTACTCTAGTTCTTCAGGACGCTCTGGTCCGATTGGTGGGTCTTATGGAGAGTTATCACTCGAGCAGGTTTGCTTCCTGTAGCACCAGTCGTCTCTCAGGCTGGAGAAGGGGCCCAGACTCCTTCTACTCGTACTTTGGAGCAGGTAGCTCCTTAGATTTAGAATCCAGCAGTTCAGCTAGTTAGAGCGGCTCAGCTGGGTGTGGTAGTCCAAGCTAGTGATGGGGAAGCTATGTCTGCCGATGCTTTATGGAGGTTGGATAGGTTCACCAAGCTTTTCACTACTACCTTCAATGATGCATCTACCGAGGATCCTCAGGATTATTTGGACAGTTGCCACGAGGTTCTTTGGAACATGGGTATTTTTGAGACCAATGGGGTTGATTTTGCTATATTCCGATTATCTGGATCCACCAAGACTTGGTGGAAGGATTATTGTTTAGCTAGACCAGTAGGATCTCCAGCCTTGACGTGGGAGCAGTTCACGCATGTATTTCTGGAGAAGTTTCTTCCTATTACACGGCGGGAGGCCTATCAGAGGCAGTTCAAGCGTCTCCATTAGTGATCCATGACAGTCACCCAGTACGAGACCAGGTTTATTGAGTTAGCCCGCCATGCTATTATTATGCTTCCCACCAGGAGGGAGAGATTGAGACAGTTTATTGATGGACTCATTTAGCCTATTCGTCTCTAGATGGCTAGAGAGGCAGGGAGCGAGATATCTTTACAAGAGGCGGACAATGTGGCCCGGAGGATTGAGATGGTATTGTCACAGGGGGGTGATCATATAGCATACAAGAGACCTCGTCAGTTAGGCCGATTTAGTGGTGCCTCGTCTAGAGGAAGAGAATCATATGATAGGGGCCAGCCTTCTAGGCCTTTACAGTCAGTCGTCCAGGCTTGTCAGGGTGCCCCAAGTAGCCGTGGTTATCACGCGCACTATTTTGATCATCAGCCATTCAGTGCACCGCCACTTTAGAGTTTTCATGGTGGTCATTCAGGTCGACAGAGCCAGCAGACTCAGTAGTCTTCATGGCTTGCTACACTTGTCGAGACACGGGTCATATTACTAGATTTTGCCCTTGAGCACCAAACACTTCTCAGCACTAGGGTTCTCATGCCATGGTTCAGGCACCAGGTGTTCCACAGCCCGCCTAACCAGCTAGAGGTGGGGGTAGAGGTGCCAGAGGTGGAGGTAAAGGTCATAGAGATGGAGCTCAAACCGCCATAGGTGGAGGCCAGCCAGCAGAAGGTCGTCCCAGAGAGGTAGATCAGAGTGTTGGGGCCCAGCCCTGATTTTATGCTCTTCAGGCTAGGCCCAAGGCAGAGGTATCAGATGTGGTTATTACAGGTACGATTCTGGTTTGTGATAGAGATGCTTCAGTATTATTTGATCTAGGGTCTACGTATTCGTATGTGTCATCCTATTTTGCCCCGTATTTGGTCATACTTAGTGATGCATTGGGTATTCCTATTTATGTGTCTACACCGGTGGGTGATTCTATCGTGGTCGATCGGGTTCATCGTTCTTGTGTTGTGGTGATTGGGGATCTGGAGACTCGTGTAGATTTGTTGATTTTAGATATGGTTGACTTTGATATTATATTGGGGATGGACTGGTTATCACCCTATCATGCTATCTTGGATGCCCATGCCAAGACTGTGACCTTAGCTTTGCTGGGTATGCCTCATTTAGAGTGGAGAGGTACTCCAGGTTATTCTACCTGCAGCATTATTTCGTACATGAAGGCTCGGCGTATGGTCGAGAAGGGGTGTTTGGCCTATTTGGCTTATGTTTACGGTTCCAGTGCTGAGGTCCCTCCTATTGATTCTGGACCCATTATCGGGGAGTTTCCTGATGTTTTCCCTTCAGACTTGCCGGGTATGCCACCTGACAGGGACATTCATTTTTGCATTGATTTGGCTCCGGGCACTTAGCTTATTTCTATCTCGCCATATCATATGGCCTCGCTGGAGCTGAAAAAGTTAAAGGACCAATTGCAGGATTCGCTAGAGAAGGGTTTCATTAGACCTAGTGTTTCGCCTTGGGGTGCACTAGTGTTATTTATCAAGAAGAAGGATGGATCAATGAGGATGTGCATAGATTATCGGCAATTAAACAAGGTAACGATCAAGAATAAGTATCCACCACCGAGAATTGATGATTTGTCCGACTAGCTTCAGAGTGTTGGGGTATTCTCCAAGATTGACTTGCGATCTGGCTACCATCAGTTGAGGATTAGGGCATTCGATGTCCCTAAGACTGCTTTCCGCACTCGGTACCGGCATTATAAGTGCTTGGTCATGTCATTTAGTTTGACCAATTCCCCAGAAGCGTTTATGGAGTTGATGAACCGAGTGTTCAGGCCTTATTTGGACTTGTTCGTGATAGTCTTTATTGATGATATATTGATATACTCCCACAACCAAGAGCAGCACGAGCAACACCTTAGAGTGGTTCATCAGACTCTGAAGGATAGTTAGTTGTACGCCAAGTTCTCTAAGTGTGAGCTCTGGCTGAGTTTAGTTGCATTTCTGGGTCACGTTGTATCAGTAGAGGGTATTTAGGTAGACCCGAAGAAGATTGAGGCAGTCAAGAACTGGCCTAGATCAGCATGAGCTACAGAGATTTGGAGTTTCTTGGGGTTGGCAGGCTACTATCACCAGTTTGTTTAGGGGTTTTCATCTATTGCAGCCCCGATGACCAGGTTGACCCAGAAGGGTGCCCAGTTCAGATGGTCGGATGAGTGTGAGGTGAGCTTTCTGAAGCTCAAGACAGCTCTGACTACGACACTGATGTTGGTTTTGCCTACAGGTTCAAGACCTTATACAGTCTATTGTGATGCTTCTCGTATTGGGCTTGGTGCAGTATTGATGAAGGATAGCAAGGTCATTGCCTATGCTTCGAGATAGTTGAAGATTCATGAGAAGAAATATCCAGTGCATGATTTAGAGTTGGCAGCCATATTTTACGCATTGAAGATTTGGAAGCATTATCTGCATGGCGTGGCATGTGAGGTGTTCACTGATCACAAGAGTCTTCAGTACTTGTTTAAGCAAAAAGAGTTGAATTTGAGGCAAAGCAGGTTGTTGGAGTTGTTGAAGGGGTATGATATCACTATCCTATATCACCCAGGGAAGGCCAATATGGTGGCCGATGCTTTGAGTATGAAGTCATCCAGTATGGGCAGTCTTGCTTATGTTTCGGTCAGTCAGAGGCTGCTTTCTTTGGATGTTTAGGGTTTCGCTAATCAGTTCGTGAGACTGGATTTTTCTGAGCCCAGTTTTATGTTAGCTTGCGCGGTCGCTCATTCTTTATTATTGGAGCATATCCGTGAACGACAGTTTGATGATCCCCATTTGTGTGTCCTTAGAGACACGGTGCAACAATTACAGGCAGGTTACATTAGATGCGGATGGATTCTTGAGATTGTAGGGGTGAGTTTGTATGCCCAATGTGGATGGGCTTCGAGAGTTGATTTTAGAGGAGGCCCATAGCTCCCGGTACTCTATTCATCTGGGCGCCGTGAAGATGTATCAAGATTTATGGTAGCATTACTGGTGGTGTAGAATGAAGAAGGATATCATAGCATATGTGGCTCGTTGTTTGAATTGTCAGCAGGTTAAGTTCGAGCATCAGAGGCTTGGTGGTTTATTTCATAGGATTGAGCTTCCCGAGTGGAAGTGGGAGCGGATCACTATGGATTTTGTTACTGGGCTTCCGCTGACTCGGAAGAAGTTCGATGCGATATGGTTCATTGTTGATAGGCTGACCAAGTCAGTGAATTTTATTCATGTGGCAGTCTCCTATTCTTCTGAGAGGTTTGCTGAGATCTATATTCGAGAGATTGTTCACCTTCATGGTGTGCCCGTGTCTATCATTTTGGATCGGGGTATGCAATTTACCTCGCGCTTTCGGAGAGAAGTTCAGCGAGAGTTGGGCACACGAGTTGAGTTGAGCACAACATTTCATCCCCAGACGGACGGTCAGTCCGAGCAGACTATTCAGATTTTGGAGAATATGCTCCGAGCTTGTGTTATTGACTTTGGAGGTTTGTGGGATCAGTTCTTGCCTTTAGCAGAGTTTGCCTACAACAACAGCTACCAGTCGAGCATCCAGATGGCTCCTTATGAGGCTTTATATGGTTGGCGGTGTCAGTCTCTGGTTGGATGGTTTGAGCTGGGAGAGGCTCGATTGTTGGGTACAGATTTGGTTCAAGAGGCCTTGGACAAGGTCAGAATTATTTAGGATAGACTTCGTTCAACTCAGTCTAGGCAAAAGAGTTATGCAGACCGCAAGGTTCTAAATGTGGAATTTATGGTTGGTAAGCGGGTATTGCTCCGAGTGTCACCTATGAAGGGAATAATGAGCTTTGGGAAGAAGGGCAAGCTTAGCCCTAGGTTCATTCATCCGTTCGAGATTCTTGATCGAGTGGGAGAGGTGGCTTATAGACTTGCATTTCCGCCTAGTTTATCAGTCGTGCATCTAGTTTTTCATGTGTCCATGCTTCAAAGGTATCACGACGATCCATCCCACGTGTTAGATTTCAGCACTGTCCAGTTGGACAAGGACTTATCTTATGAGGAGGATCCGGTAGCTATTCTAGACTGGCAGGTTCGTCAGTTGAGATCCAAGAGTTTCCCTTCTGTTCGTGATCACTGGAGAGGTCAGTCTCCTAAGGCATCGACTTGGGAGTCCGAGTCTGATATGCGGAGCTGTTATTCTCATCTTTTTCCCGACTCAGGTACTTCCTTCTTTTGTCTTTTCAGGGTCAAACGGTTGTTTTAGAGGTGGAGAATGTGACGACCCAAAGGGTCATCACCGTAATTCTTCCTTGTTCCGTGCTTTTAAGGCCTTGAAAACCTCGCTTTTAGTTGCCTCGATTTGCGTGCGCAATTCGGGGCGTGAAGCCGGAATGGTTTTATGTTAAAATATGTGAATTTTGTGAAAAATTTGAAGAATTTTGGTATTAATATTGATATAGTTGACTTTGGTCAACATTTTGATTAAATGGACCCGGATCCGTGATTTGACGGTCTCGGAGGGTCCGTAGAAAAATATGGGACTCGGGCATGTGCCCGGAGTCGAAATCCGAGGTCCAGAACCCGAGTAAAAGAATGTTTCTGTTAAATTATTTTCTGAAATTATTAAGGAAAAATGGAAATGAAAATGAGTTAGAAAATATTGGTATCGGGCTCGTATTTTGGTTCCGACGCTCGGTACAGGTCTTAAATATGCGTTAAGCGCTTTCTGTGAAATTTGATCGAAACCGGACGTCGTTTGACGTGTTTCGGACCTAAATAGCTAAAGTTGGAAGTTTATGAACTTTGAAATGAAAATCATGAGTTTTGGGGTTTGATTCTTTGATTTTGATGTTATTTTGGCGATTTGATTGCTCGACTAAGTTCGTAGGATGTTATTGAGTTAGTGTGTGTGTTTGGTTGGGAGCCCCGAGGGCTCGGGAGAGATTCGGGGGTGGTTCGGGGTAGTTTTGCACTTAGAAACATATCAAATGTTGCTGCATTTTTACACAGTGGTTTTGTTCTTCACGAACGCGGACCCAGGCTCGCGTTCGCAGTGCCTTAGTGTTCCCCTGCTTCGCGTTCATGAACCTGTCCTCGCGATCGCATAGTGTCAGTTCCCTCTTCATCGCGTTCGCGTGATGCCAAACGCGTTCGCGTAGACCAATATTTGGGCCCCCTATATTTTCCTCTTCGTGTTCGCATGCCTTGTCCGGGAACGCGATGGTTGTCAACATCTGTTCATTGCGAACGCGACCCTACTGTCGCGACCGCGTAGGGTAATTTCACCCAGTGATTTTAAGTCATAAAAACAGAACCTACTTCGGGATTTTTGCCATTTTTCATACGGACTCTTCTCCTTCATTCTCCATAGGCGATTTTCTAGCTTCTCTTTCTCCATATCTCTTTGGGTAAGTATTCTTGATTTCATTATCTCCTAATTCTTTCATCTAAACATTAATTTCCTAGCCCTAAATCATGAATTCAAGGTAGAAAATGGGGGTTTTGGGTAGAACTAGGGCTTTGGGAATTTTGGGTGATTCAATCTCAATTTGGGGTCGAATCTTGAAACGAATTGCATATTTGAACTCGTGGGGTTATGGGTGATTGGGTTTTGGTCCGAGCCTTATGTTTGGACCATGTGGGCCCGGTGTCGGATTTTTGCTATTTTGAAAGAATGATGGGAATTTCATTTCTAGACTATGGGATTATGTTTTTGAGCTCTTATTGATACTATTGAACTAAATTGTGCTTGGATACCAATTTTTCGGAGTTGGATTCTAAAGTAAAGGCGGTTTTAGAGCCTTGATTGCTATTTTCGAACCGAGGTAAGTGTTTGTTCTAACTTTGGCTTGAGGGATTAGGATTAGGGTATTAACTGCTACTTGCTAAATGTGGAGTACGGTGTATAGTCATGGTGACGAGTATCTATACACTGATGTCGAGCATGACCGTGAGTCCTGAATTGCTAAATTATCGAATTCTTAATTGTTGTTTATGAGGACTTGGTGGGAAATCTTTAAACACTGAGTCGGTAATTGTTGAGACTGAGCATTGATTTAAATATGCTAAGTAGAAATTGAATAAGTTTGGTTATAACTGGATCTCCCTTGCCGGGATAGTTTATTATATTATCTTGTTCCCTAGTCGGGATTATTTTATGTATTATGTTATATGAAATGGGATCGAGTGGTACGCCTACCACATGATATTATGAAATGGGATCGAGTGGTACGCCTACCACGTGATATTATGAAATGGGATCGAGTGGTACGCCTACCACGTGATATTATAAAATGGGAGCGAGTGGTACGCCTATCACGTTATATTATGAAATGGGATCAAGTGGTACGCCTACCATGTGATATTATGAAATAGGATCGAGTGGTACGCCTACCACGTGATTTTATGAAATGGGATCGGGTGGTACGCCTACCACATGATATTATGAAATGGGAGCGAGTGGTACGCCTACCACGTGATATTATGAAATGGGATCGAGTGGTATGCCTACCATGTAATATGTTGAGAAATGAGGATCGGGTTGCGCGCCGCAACGGAGTATGGATCAAGTATATTGTTTTTGTATGTAAGGCTTTCCTGTGTTTTCCTTATCAGTTGTTATTGTACGGTTTCATTTCTTACCCGATGATTTCTATATTTAAACTGCCGTACCCCATAGCATGTTCCTCTCCCTCTTAGTTGTTTAAATTCGTGTATTTCATGTTGTTGCATGTATATCTGTCCAGGTTAATTATGATAGGTCCTGTCTAGCCTCGTCACTACTTCGCCGGGGTTAGGCCAGGCACTTACCAGCACATGGGGTCGGTTGTGCTGATTCTACACTCTGCGCTCTTCTGAGCAGATACAGGATTCAGACCGCAGTAGCAGCAGTGATGCGGGTGTTAGCATTCAGATCCGCGAGACACCGAGGTAGCTTGTAGGCGTCCGCCGGCCCGGCATCTTCTCTATCCTTACTTTATTCTGTTGTCCCATGTGTTCAAGACAAACGGTTATATGTATTTCTTTCAGACCCTTGTTTCAGTATTCTATAGTAGTCTGTGAGTAGTGACACCAGATACTGGGTAGAAGTATAATTTGGAGTTTCGTATTTCAGTTTTCAGTTATTTAAACATTTTTAAAGTCTTCCGCTTTATTTTAATGGTTCCGTTACTATATTGTTTAAACAAAATCGGTGGTGTGTTTCTAAATGTTTGGCATGCCTAGCTCCGACAGTAGGCGCCATCACGACTCCCGATGGTGGGAAATCCGGGTCGTGACAGAGGTGGCCCACAGCCAGTATAGTCCCTTCCTGTATTTTTTATTTACTTTCTGTCCAATGTATTCCAGACGGATTTTGTATTTTATTTCCTCCTTAGTAGACGCTCATGCACTTGTAACACCGGGTTCTGGGATGGTTTTGAAATATTTTATATTAATTGCTTATTATTTAATTTGAATCGAAGCAGTTATCTTTTCATTTTATGAGACATTGGAGGAAAATCTTAGTTTTAAAGATTGCTAAGAATGAGAACTTTATCAAGTAATTTGGTTGGCTTGCCTGACGCAGTGTCCGGCGCCATCGTGACCCTTAGTGGATTTTGGGCCGTGACAACATGGTATCAGAGCTCTAGATTCCCTTAGGTCTAACGAGTCATGAGCAAGTATAGTAGAGTCTCACAGATCGGTACAGAGACGTCTGTACTTATCTTCGGGAGGCTACATGGCTGTTAGGAGTACTTCCCTTCTTGATTCCTCATTGTGCGATTTGATTCCTTTGAGGCTTATGCCTTTGTTTCTTTCCTACTCAATCTTACGTGACGCAAAGCGCTTGTTATAAATCGAGAATTGAAGGATTATAATTATACTACGAACATGGTGCGGGTTGTTTCTCCCTGCAAGGTTGTGTAAGCTATTATCGTCTCTTTGTGGAAGGATATTCTATTGATTCAGCTTAGTGGCGGTACTTCTGAGATCCGTGAGGCTAGGCACAGGTTGTCATAATGCTTATGAATGATTATTCCGCAGTATTAATATAATGGTACGATATTTCCCTACGTGTCGAGGCAGTGAATGACTTGAAGGTAGGATTACTCAATGCATGATCTAGAGATTCGATATTTTATTCCCGAAAAGGGGTAGACAAACGGGCTGAGGATGTTCAGGTTTGGGTTGATAGGGTAACAAGACTCGGCATTTAAGAGCATGGTGGAGTTTTATTCTATAATGAGGTGTCACTGTCCTTATTAAATGTACTAAATTTGTCGGCGTCATGATCTTCTACAATTGCCCTTGGAGCAGGATATTGCAGGTCAGTATCAAAGAAGCAACAGTTAGAGATCGCGGGGTGTGGCGGTTCAAGATGGAACCGATGTTTCTAAGGATGACGGCTCGAGAAAGATGATCTTCAGAAAGGTTTAAAGTTAGTAGCGATTTGTGGGTTCAAGTGCTACAAAGTTATATTTCATCTAAGGCAACAATTGAGCAGCAAAGAATGAGGAAAGACGTTTGGGAAGTGTCAGGGGGTGGCTAAAATTTCTAGAAGGCTAAGTATAAGGAGCAAAGGGCGAGTAGTCGATTAAAGGGATAAGTTTCGCCAAAGTGGGAGAGTGGTGGGGTTGCACATGGGCATTGTGGTAGGATGACTACGCACCTTAAGGAGAGTTTGGAATGATTTGAGAATTTCAGTGAATTATGATTGGGGTCTACGGATCTAATTTGAAGTAGGGATTCTTGCGCGGCAGGAGATTGGATATAAGGAAAGGAGCTGCCAGAAAAGAAGAAGGATACAACATAACTCTGAATTGGGAGGATATTGCCGCAAATTTAATTGATGTCCACGAGGGGTGAATGGAATTGTGCAGCTAGAAAGTGAGCTGGGACTCCAATGGGTTATTCCCTGTGAGCAAGTTAGCGGTGGCATAGTTAGCGAAGCTTATGTGAAGAATTTTATTGGTTATGCAACAAAAGGATCGGTCGTGCGGATGTTGTTGATGATTTTGAGTATAAAAGGGGGTTTCTACAGTAAGATATCGAGAATATTGGCGGTTGATGGCGCAAGGTTATGTCAATAAGTTAAGAATCCTGGTGAACTCCAGAGTTGTGTAATAATGGCTTCGAGCTAAGTGGGAGAGTCCCACCGTCTATCATTAGGTTTCATGGTTAATTACTTGCGGGGTTTCTGGTTATTAGCATATTGAGGGGTTATTTTAGCTACGGGAAAAGACCATGAGTGGTAATTTGAGCAAAGGAATTATTAAAGGTGGGCTATAGTTGGCCTTATTGGCCCATGTTTAGACTTGGGGGAAGGATTCAGGATTGTGTTTGTAATGATGCAGGTTCCAAGGGAAGGGACTCTGCCAAGTGCATCACCAATGGGGTATCCATGTGCTAGAAGATCTATGAAATTGATTATATTCGAGGCCAAGTCAGAGCGGGTGGCTCTCAACAACGGTCCTAGTCAATTCAATAGATAAAGTGTGATGTTTAATGATTTCGAGCCTATAGGTACAGTTGAGAACAAGCTTTTGCAGAAGCTTATGAGTGAAGGCCTAAAATGTTCTATGATGTTTTAACTTGCAGTATAACACTTGAGAGGAAAATGAGAAAGGACTTCAGATTCGTAGAAGGATTAGCAAAATGGGCATATCAGTTGAGGGCGCGAATGAGCGCACAAGGAAGGTATGAAATGGTTCATGTGATTTGAGACAGCATGGTCTTGCGGTTCAAGGTAACTCGGGGTGAGTACGGATGGAGTGTGTTATGTGTTGAAAGAAATTATTGTTGTTACTAAGGCAATCAGGGTAAAACTAAGGAAGATATATTGGTTAACCACGGTTGAGTTGCCGTATTGGTGGTAGAGGTCGGTTCCTTCAGCGTGATCAAGTTATACATGTGATTTGTGGCGGTACGTGTGAGGCTTGTCGGTCGCCGTAATTAATATCGTTCAGAAGCATTCTTCTGTTATGGCCTGTTATGTGTAGGCGGATCCTGGAAGGGCTATGGTGGCTTAGATCACTACTTAGATGTTTGCCTATACTAAGATTATGAGAATTTACCTGTGTGCGGCTATGTTTCTCCTGAAGTGAGTCTAGAAGAAGGTTTTTATGTGATGAAGTGTTAACCTATTAGTGGTTCCATAGTTATGATGAGAATCATGTTCTATTGCATTTTGGCATGATGGGTGCAGTGAGTGGTATAGAATTTGAAGTAAAGATGAAGGTAACAGCTCGGTGTGGACAAGGATGTCACAATCTCGGATGAACAGGAAAGGAATTTCAGTATTTAAGGTAAGTTGGTATTGTCTTCAGCATCACCCGAGATCAGTGTTTTGGTAAAATAGGCTTTGCATCTTGGTTAATGATTCTTGATCGTTTTTCAGCGTTAGTGCGGCCGGTGGTTTGGATGTGCGGACCCGTTATTCATTTCAGAAGGTTGTGGGAGCGTGTACCACAAGAAGATTGTATAAGTGTGACATGCAGTCACTTGATTGACTAAAGATTTGAACCAAGTATGAGGATTGTGATAATATCATTAATTCGAGAATTTATGCCTGGATGGCACTTTGTTTATTGGGTTATGGACTGTGGAGGTTCGCTCCGATTATGATAGTTATTCTTATGCGTTATGAAAGAAAGGAGAGTTATTATGAGCCTTGGAAAGGTTATTAGCCTAGTTAGTGTGACCAGAATCAGCTTGAGGTCGGTGGATGGACTCAAATGTGAATATGGGCTCTATATCAGGCCAAACGTGTTCATTTCAGTAATGCGCTCCTTATGGGGGGCGGTCAGGGTGTAATTTCATTGTCGGATATATCAAGTAGTGATACATTGCGCCGTGTGAGTTGTGATACGGATTAAGAAATTGCTTATGTGTTGACGATCCGCGTGGAAATGATGTTATACGAGCCAAATGGCTCTTGAGATTCAGATTGTATATTGCACCTCAGTTGTGCTTGGGTTTTGTAGCTTATAGCGCTATATGTCTCCTCAGGGATGGTATTATGCACTTAGCATGCTTGTGACCGTAATTTGGTATTATATTGTAATGAGCAAATTTAGCTCGATGTGCACCTCCTTATGTGAGATCTATGTGTGGATCGGGTGGCACGCCGCCATGGGTACGTTATTTGGATCGGGTTGCGCGCCACAACAGTGTGATGTTGAGTATAGTTTTCTATATGCTATTTTTTTTGTATGTCTCGTTTCCTATTTTCTAAGGAAAGTCTGTATTAGTGCGTGAGTTAGGTAATTCCTTCCACAGTTCGTTTTCCTTTTGTATCGCATTCGAATCGGTAGCCTATTGGCACGTGGTGGCATCATATGAGACTTTTTGATTATGTCTGGGGTGGCTTATTGCTTGAGCAGTTTGTACTGGGTGAGATGAGATCCTTGGATTTAGGATCAGTGCAATTTGATTATAGGAAATACATTAAGAAGTTAAGGCCATTATTTGGTTCAGAATGAGGTGATGGTTCTTGTCAGGAGTATAGACCTAATGATTTTTTGATTCGGCAGTCGGTCATGAATTTCTACACATCTTTTCGTCATGGAGGTATTGTAAGAATTAGAGCAAGACATATGTAGGTCATGAGGTGCAATGGGAGCATAAGATTCGAGGAATTTTGATTAAATTGATCAGAGAATGCTATTGTGGTCCTATAAGTAAAGTGGTGCAATTTGTGAATTCAGCAAAGGTATGCAGTCGTGTTTTGGGGCTACGTGTCGTTATTGATATGGTGAGCGTATGTTGTAAACAGGTCGGGCATAGAATTATGGACGTTGGAACTAGGCTCTAAGGCTTATCTGCTTGAATAAAAGGAAATATCCTCAGAATTTATCAAGCTAATGAGCTCAACTGAGTTGTGGTAGCACGGGAAGTTGCGTGAGGTGTCAAACAGTGATTTCAGACTACTCCGGTGCAGTTCAGAGCACGTTCGAGGACGAAGGTATGTTTTAGTGGGAGAGAATGTAACGACCCGACCGGTTGTTTTGAGCCCTAGCACATCGTTCAATAGTAGGAGGCCATGAGCACCTTCATTTCAAGTGTTATGACTTGTACGTGTGGTCAGAATTGAACTTCGGGAAGTTCGTAGTTGATTTGGAAAGAAAATTATCATTTTGGAAGATTAAAGTTGAAAGAATTGACTAGGATTGGATTTGTGAGTAAACGAAATCGAAATTGGGAAATGAAGGTTCCAACAAGTTCATATGATGATTTCGGACTTGGCCGTATGCCCGGATAGGGTCTTGGATGACCCGGGAGCATTTTGGCGCCTATTTTGGAAGTTAGTATTTTGATGGAAATTTTATAAGTTTGGCTTAAAGTGCATTTTAGTGTTATCGATGTCCGTTTGGGATTCCGTATGGTGATTCTGGAGTTGGGAGCACGATCGAAAGTGAAGTCGGAGGTCCGTAGGTCATTTTGGAGCCATTTGGCTAAATCTAGAAAAATAAAGGTTTTTGAGAAGTAGGTCCGTGATGTCGAATATGGCTTGTGCGCAAAATTTGAGGTCAATCGGAGGTGATTTGATAGGGTTAACATCGAAAATAGAAGTTTGAAATTCTAAAGTTCATAAAGCTTGGATTGGAGGTTGATTCATAATTTTAGCGTTGTTTGATGTGATTTGAGGCCTTGAGCAAGTCCGTAATGTATTTTGGGATTGGTTGGTATGATTGGTTGGGGTCCTGGGGGCCTCGGGTGGATTCTGGGTGGTTAACAGATCGAAATTTAGAAATTTTGATAGCTGAAAGGGCCTGGTTGCTGGTATAACCGCTTTTGCGGAGAAGCGGCCCTGCAGAAGCGAGAGATTTAAACGCAGATGCGGTTTGGGCTAGAAGAGAAGGGACCGCAAAAATGGCCCAAAATCTGCAGAAGCAGAACCGCAGAAGCGGTCACAGCCTCGTAGAAGCGGCCCACGGCTAGGTGGCCCAAGACCGCCGAAGCGGCCCAATATCCACAGAAGTGATGAGCGTGTCCACAGAAGCGAAAATGGGATGGGAGCCCCGTGTCCGCAGAAGCGGCATTTGGACCGCACCTGCGGAATCTCAGAAGCGGTCAAGGGGCCGTAGGTGCGGAAATAGCTAGAGGCAAGGAGTTGTTTTAAATCCGAGATTTGGCCATTCCTCTCCCATTTTTCACTTGGCATGGGCGATTTTGGAGCGATTCAAGAGGGGATTTCCATCATTAACGTCAAGGTAAGTTATCCCCACCTATTTTGAGTTAAATACATCAATTATGTATGGATTTGAGCATGAAATTGGTAGAAAACTTGGGGTTTGAGGGAAGACCTAGAAAATTATTATTCATGGAATTTAACCACGATTTTGGGGTATGGAATTAGGAGAAAATCATATATTTGAGTTCATGAGACTATGGGTAAACTTTATCTTCGGAAAATTTCGGATTCTGGGCATGTGAGCCTGAGAGCATTTTTGTCAACTTTTCGATCGGGGTTAGGAATTTGTTATGAATTGGGTTGTAATGAATAATTGATTATATATTAATGGATTGGTATCATTATTGGCTAGTTTTGGAGCGTTGTGCGTCAATTCGGGTCTTCGAAAGGGCGAGGAATGCCGGTTATGGATCTTCGGAGCGAGGTGAGTCTCTTTTCTAACCTTGTAAGAGGGAATTGTCCCCATAAGTGAGTTAATTGGCTATGTGCTCCTAATTGTGGGGGCTACGTACGCACGAGGTGATGAGAGTCCGTGCGTAGCTACTATTATGCTATTGTTCGGGTAGGCTAGGACCCAAAAGCATGCTATACGTGGATTAATTGTAAACTTATTCACGGCTTGAATTGTCTAAAACACATTTAATTAGTAAATGAATTTCTAACAAGATTTAAACTCGTTTTCTTAAACTATTAAAGAGAATTGACCTTTCTTTGGATAATTATTCCATGATGACTTCTTGATTGACTGTTTGTCTGTGTGAGTTTATTTTTGGAACGGGCCAAACACCTCCGCAGATTAAATAGATGTATCTATAGGCGCACCGTCGACCCTCGACAAGTGCACAGTTTATTTCTGTTAGATCGAGTCGTCGCCTCGACATAATATGCGCATGCTTGCATTGCTTATCCTGAAACCTATTGAAGTTGATATGGCCTTTTTATGGCCGCTATAAACTAATAAATATAACAAAAAGTAAATCTTGGAATTCCATTATTATTTGAGAAGGTGTTACCTGTTTTCTTGCTCTATGAGTTATAATTGCTAGATAAATTCATGTTTTCCTCACATCTTCATCATATTATTATTGGACCACTAGTAAGTGTCGAAGTCGACCATCTCGTCTCTACTTCTTCGATATTAGACAGGATACTCATTGAGTACACGATGTTTTTGTACTCATACTACACTTCTGTGCATTTTTATTGCACAGGTATATGTAACTCTAGTGGCCTACTGGTCATAGCAGCACAGATGATTCGGGGACTAGGTGAGTTGCATTATTCGAGGTGGCCCGCAGCTAGTATAGTCCTATCACGACCCGGATTTTTCCCACCATCGGGCGTTGTGATGGTGCCTACTAACGGATCTAGGCCAGCCAAACATTAAACACACTCTATCCAACCCCGACAATATAATATTCTAACAACAATTAAATAGGTGCGGAAGACTTTAAGTTTAACAAAATGATATAAAAATGCGGAAGTTTGAAACACATCACTACCCAAAACCTGGTGTCAGTAGCTCACGGACGACTATAGAATACTACAAACAAGTCTAAATGAAAGAAAAATACATATGTCTGTTTCGGTACAATGAAAACAAACTGAAATAAAGGAAAGGGACTTCAGCCTGCGAACGTCAGCTAGGCTACCTCGAGAATCCCTGGACTGAAGATATCTCCCAGATAGAAATCCTACTGCTGCTGCGCAAAAGCTGCTCCTAGATCTATGCACAAAGAAATGCACAGAGTGTAGCATCAGCACAACCGACCCCATGTGCTGGTAAGTGCCTGGCCTAACCCCGACGAAGTAGTGATGAGGTTAGACCGGACTACCAAAGTCAACATGTACAATCCTATATACATGTATACAATAAAAGGAAAAGAAATATCGAAACTAAACAGTTAAAAAGGGAGGGAAACATGTTGTAGGGGAGTACAATTTGAATATAAAATTCATCAACGTAATTAAGAAACAGGGCACAACAATAATTATAAAAGAATAAGAATTCAATAGTTGCACGGCATCACCCTTCGTGCTTTTACTCTCGTTCTCACCCAAAGCAAATTAACAAAATGCACGGCATCACCCTTCGTGCTTTCCCTCACATGACTCTCATTTCATGGCACTGAATGACCCTTCGTGCAAATATAATCAAATCTGAGCACGGAATGTACCTTCGTGCATAAGTAGTCAAAACATAGCACGGAATGACCCTTCGTGCAAATAAAATCAAAAATAGCACGGAATGACCCTTCGTGCATTAACACTCTTCCTCACCCAAACAGCAGTCACAACTAAACGGGCGAGAGAAAAATAGTCAATAATAAGAAATATCTCGGCAAGGGAATAACACAATTAACAACTAAATCCCGGAAAGGGAACAACATCATTAGCTTTCACATCCCGGCAAGGGTAAATATTCAGTATATTTAACAATCCCGGCAAGGGATCAATCACAACTCCTTTCAATACTTTCATCTCTTACTAAATGGTAATTATCATTCGAGCCAATGCTCCAAAGTATTAATATTTCATGATTTATCCTCAAACTCTTCACATTATATAGTTACCATTTATTAGCTTAGAAGAGTTCCAAATTATCTAAAAAACAAGTACAAACAAGGACCCACGGTCATGCTAGACTCCGGTGTATAGATACTCGTCACCACGCCTATACACCGCACTTGATCATTTAGCAAATAGCAATTTGTAATACTCTAATCCTATTCCCTCAAGCCAAAGTTAGATCAAACACTTACCTCAAATGCTCCAAAAGTCCACTCAAGCCTCTAGAATAGCTTTATCCCTGGAATTCACCACAAAACCGCTCGAATCCAGTCACAAATTGCTTGAATGAATCAACAAATGCTAATTGAATCAACTTGAATGCATAAAAATGAATTTCCTAAAGTTTTCCTCAAAAATTCCCAAAACGCCCCCGGGCCCACGTGATCAAAACCCAAGGTTCGAACCAAAACCCGGTTATCCATTCCCCTAGGAACTCCACTATATAATTTATTTTGGAATCGGACCCCAAATTGAGGTCCAAAACCCCCAATTTTTAGAAACCCTAGGTCCTACCTTAAGTTCCCAATTTCCTCCATTTAAAATCTTTGTTTGGAAGTTGAAATTATGTTTAAGGATGATAATGAGTAAAGAA
>MU698676.1:23494-39488 GCA_026770625.1 Nicotiana glauca | reverse complement strand
GAATTTTATCCTTTAAAACTCCATAAAGGCCCCATCCCTTTCTTCCCTTTTAGGATTAGAAGTCCTAACACCCTGAGATTGATAGTTTGGGACGGGTAATAACATGCAGTAGGTAAACGATACCGTTCCGCGCTTTAATACCTTAACGGAGTGGGAAGGGTAGACATGGAGATGATGATTACACGATAGCACTATGCGTACAATCAGGTACCGGTGTTGTGCGAATGATCCATGTAATGTATGAACCTAGGACCTCCTCCCTCTTCATTAGTTTGTTATTTTCAGATTTTTTAAAAGTTGCCCAAAACCTTTTCAAACTTACGCTTCTGTTTATTTCCCTAAGTTATTTGCATCATTATTTGATTTCTTCCCTCATTGCGTATCTCTTCTTAAATTGCAAAATTGTTATCTTCTAAATTTCAGCATCTTTAAATCTTCATTTGTAACAGTTTTCCCGTATTTGCAATGCTTGCTTGTTTACCTATTTGCTTACATTTAAAGTCACAATTGTAGCATGGCCGGGAACCATACTAGTGGATCTTGCGGGGTGCCTAACACCTTCCCCTCGGGATAATTTCAAGCCCTTACCCAACTCTGGTTTTCATCTTTAATTCTTCTTAAAGTGTCCTAATGCACTATAATCATTAGGTGACGACTCTCCAAAATCCAAAACTCAATTCCCAAAGTGGGAATAGAGTCGTCTTCCTGAATGTCGTGAACCCGATTCCGCGAGGATAAAAAGGGGGCCATCGACAATTGGTACCAATGGTGGTCTCAGAACTCAGTTGATATCAACCTTTCATGACTCTCCTATAGGTGGACACTCAGGTCAGCTGGGAACTCTAAGAAGACTATCACAAATATTTTATTGGCCAAGGATGAAACATATGGTTTGATCATTTGGCTAGTTGTGATGTATGCCTCAAAAGCAAATATGACAACATGGCCTACCCTAGGTTGCTGCAACCCCTGCAAATTCCTAACCAGGACTGGAGCGACATTAGAATGGACTTTATAGAAGGGCTGCCCAAGTCCAGGAACAAGGAAGTTATCCTTGTGGTTGTGGATGGATTAACAAAGTACGCACATTTTATAGCACTTACTCACCCTTACACAGATGTATCTGTAGCTGAAGTGTTTTGGAAGAAGATACATTGCTTGCATGGGATCCCATAATCCATAGTGACAGACAGAGACAAGGTATTTTTAAGCCACTTTTGGCAAGCCCTATTCAAACTCCTAGGGACTCAGTTGCACTATAGCTTTGCCTATCACCCTCAAAGTGATGGCCAAACTGAATGGGTCAACAGGTGTCTAGAGAACCATCTAAGGTGTATGACTGCTAATAGGCCAACACAGTGGAAACAGTGGTTGTCTGCTGCAGAATGGTGGTACAAAGCCAATTTCCATACCAGCTTACAGTGCACCCCTTTTGAAGGACTCTACGGATTTTCACCCCCACAACTGCCATTAGGCCCCTTATTGGAAACTGAGGTACCAGCTGCTGAAGACACAGTGATGCATATACAACAAATGTAGCAACTCTTGAAGGACAACCTCATTAAAGCTCAAGAAAAGATGAAATACTATGCTGATAAAAGGAGAACAGACAGGGAATTTCAAGTTGGGGATTTTGTGTATTTGAAATTGCAACCTTATAGGCACACATCCTTAGCATTAAGGAGAAATTTGAAGTTGAGCTCAAAATACTATGGTCCCTACAAGATCTTGGCAAAGATTGGCAAAGTGGCTTACAAACTGGATCTTCCACCTGAATCTAAGGTCCACCATGTGTTTCATGTATCTCTGCTCAAAAAGAAGGTGGGAGATAGAGTAGTAGTGCATACCACTCTACCAATGACTGGAGAGGATGGTAAGTTCTTGGTGAAACCAGTGGCAGTTTTGCAGAGGCAGCTTATTAAGAGGGACAATTCTGCTATGGTAAAGGTTTTGATACAGTGGTCAAATCTCCCTCCAGAAGATGCTACGTGGGAGGATTATCACTACATCAAGGCAAGGTTTCCAGATTTTGATTTCAATCCTTAGAGATAAGGATTGTTTGAAGATGGCAAGTATGTTATGATCTAACATTAAGGTTGCAGCTGGATTTGAAATGAAAAAGACCAATAACAGAAAATAAGAATGAATAACAGAAATTCAAATGGACGGCTAGGATTAGTTGAAGCTTTAATGAACCCCAAGGGTCACGATTCAGCCACATCAACTGTTGGTTGTTATAACCAACTGCATCGGAGAGATGGAGGCGTCGTTCAACAGAAGTAATTCCTCTTCCTCTTTCCTCGATTCTCTCTTCTCTTTCCTCACTCTCTTCTTTTCCTAACAAATCTCTTCCTCTCTTCAGGTTCTGCAGCTATGGAGTCTAGTTAGAAGTAGTCATTTCTCATTCCGTTGTAATAGTTAGTTTTCTTTTATCAATATATCATAAAATTGTCCCAAAAAACACTCTATTTCCATTTCTGTATTTTGATTTCCTTAATTCGATTTGAGTTCATTACATCTAGCCAGTTTTTGGATTGGTAATTGAAAAATAGCCAGCATTTGCAAAGAAAAACATTAAAAAATAGCCACTTTTGCTGCAATATGGAAAGCTCCAGCATAATATACTGGAGATTGATGCACATGTGTATGACCTTTCAGCATATTATGCTGGAATTCAGAAAGTTCTAGCATAATATACTGGAGATTAGGGCACCTGTGTATGAACTTCCAGCATATTATGCTGGAACCCCAATATATTATGATGGAGTTCTAGTATATTTATACTGGAAGTCCATCATAATATACTGGAGTTAATTCAAACTTCAGTATATGATGATGGAATATTTTTCGAATTTTGAATATTATTTTCTTTTAGATTTATCTTTACATAAAAGGTGGTTAAATTTCGATTATACTATTTTTCAATTACCATTTATAAATCTGGCTATTTTTGAATTTCAACCTATATTTGAGTGTTCTTGTCGCTGCAAGTAAGAGTAAGAAAATGAAATGAGGTATATAACGTGACAGTGCATAAGTACATTTTGAAGTACATATAAAATTTACTCGTAGTGTTGGCATAGAAGGTAGCAAATGGCGTCATGTAACCAAGAGGTATGGTATTCAAATCGTGAAAACATCTTGCATAAATTAATATAAGATTAAAACGTAATACTTAATGTGGTCTAATTCTTTCTACCTATAGCATGAGTTTAATGTACTGGATTTTCTTATATATAGGATTTTATTTACAATTGATTTAATTATATAAATAATTTTATACCGTAATTAGGGGTGTACAAAGGCAACCGAGAAACCGCATCAACTCGATAATTCGAGTCCAAATGAGAAGAAAAAAATCCGACTATGATTTGGTATTGGAAAAAAATCGATCATAATTGGTTTGGTTTGATTTTAACTAAAGAAAGTCAAATTTAAACCAAACCAATATGACATTCCATATATAATAATTTTAGATATATTTAATATATAAATATATTTATTGTGATGTAATTTATAAATAACTTTAAAACTTTTTCATAATTTTATCTTTTAAGGTATTATTTCAATGTTGGACTTAGAACTTTTTGAATGTTCCAATAAGTTTTATAGCAAATAATATTAGTAACTTAAATAATGCTAACAAAACCAAAATCAAATTAATACTTATGCTAACAAACGACATTCTATGAACGACAATATATTGAATATCTATTTTGTTTTGCAATAATTTAGATAAAAATGCATAACCAATTTTTATTTTTTCTTTACCGTTTAATCATGTAATTAATACTCCCTTATTAGTCTAACTATTTTAGCATGACTTAGTACTTTTAGATTATGTCTATTTTTATTATGGCTTTTAATTAGTAATATTTATATTATATAATTTTATTATTGAATATTTTAGGATAATGTCATGACACATCTCATATTTTACATTATTTTCTTGGAAAATATCTTATATAGTTGTATCTTACTAGGATTAAAGAATTATTTTAAGCACAAGTTATATGTTTTGTGCTACGAAGAGTTTATCGGAAAAAACCCGGAAAAGCTCGAAATCCGAGAAAAAGCGAGATTCAAAAACTTGAATTTTATTGGTTTAGTCTTTAGATTTAATAACCAGATACAATTAACTCGGTTTGATAATTGAAAAATCCGAACCAACCTAGGTACACCCCAAACCGTAATAGCACTTAAAAAATAAATGTTTCAAAAAAATTTACTTAAAAAACGAAAGGTCCTCAAGTATCCACGTCTGTCCCATAATATGAATTTCACCCTTTCTCCTTTTGTACACTATCACAGACCTTCTCGCAAGAAACCAAATCCTAGAACAAACGTAAAATCCTCCCTGTAAAAAGATCCCAAATCCTATTTCTCCAAACCCCAAAAGAAATCTTGAAACCCCCATTTCTTAAATCTTCCAAAAATGGCAACAAAAGTAATGGAAGTGGTGAAAAAACTTGATATAGAAAAGTACATGGGAAGATGGTATGAAATTGCTTCATTCCCATCAAGATTTCAGCCCAAAAATGGAGTAAACACAAGGGCTACTTACACTCTGAACCCAGATGGTACAGTGCATGTGCTAAATGAGACATGGTGTGATGGTAAAAGAGGTTATATTGAAGGCACTGCTTATAAAGCTGATCCTAAAAGTGATGAGGCTAAATTGAAAGTCAAGTTTTATGTTCCACCTTTCTTGCCTATTATTCCTGTTACTGGTGATTATTGGATTCTTCATATTGATGAGAATTATCATTATGCTTTGATCGGTCAGCCTAGTAGGAATTATCTTTGGGTAAGTGCACTATTAACCTTTATATATTAAAGTTTTTGTCGGAAACAACCTCTTTACCTGCTCAGGATATGCCTAAGGTTTGCTTACACTATGCGCTCCCTAGATTCCACTTGTGGGATTACACTAGGTTTGTTGTTGTATTTAAAGTTTTTGCCTTTAAATCTTTGCTGTTTGACATAAACTTGGTTGAGTTTTACTAAGTAGATGTGAAATAGTCTTAAATTTGGCTAAGCCTTGATGGGCAGAGTTCTCCGGTATCTGTGTTCGTGGGAAGTAGCAGGTAAAGGTGGAATTGTCTGTAGTGCTCGCAGGCTGCCTTGAACATGAACAATGAGGATTTAATATTCAAAGTTATTGTCTTGTCATTTGATATGAAAATTGGTTTTGAGTTTTATTAAGTAGATGTGAAATAGACTCAAATCTACCTAAGCCTTGATGGGCAGAGCTACCTGGTGCTTGTGCTGGTGGGAGGTAGCAGGTGCTAGCAAACTGCATCGAACATGAACATTGAAAATTTAACAAAGTTATTGTCTTTGTCATTTTATATGAAAATTGGTTGAGTTTTTGTTAAGTAGAAGTGAAATAGACTGACATCTACCTAAGCCTTGATGGATAGAGTTAGCCGGTACCTGTGCTGGTGGGAGGTAGCGGGTAGCCGGTGGAATAGTTGAGTTGCTCGCAAGCTGCCTCAAACATGAACAGCAAGGATTTAATATTCAAAGTTATTATCTTTGTCGTTTATTGTACAAATTGGATGAGTTTTTAATATGTACATTGAGATTATGTTTAAAGGGGCGTGATAGACTTAAAATCACGCGGAAAAAAATTGTCTCGAAAGATCTATAATCTCTTGGAATCTATGCAGACCTAGTGGAAAATAGGGTACAATTGAAGAGAAAAAACTATATCGGTAATAACAATTAGCAGGGTTATGTTTTATTCATATTAATATGTTTACCATAGGTCCGATGTTTTCTAGGAGTTTTTAGTCTTGTAAAAGATTGATATGCTGGTAAAAAATGTGAAATTATACAACTTTTATTGTTTAGTCCTATTAACCTTTGATATTCAAAGTTATTATCTTTGCCATGTGATGTACAAATTGGATTAGTTTTGAATATTGAATTGTTTGCGTGATTCAGAAAGTGAGTCTTGGTATGTAAAAGTTCTTTTTTTGGATTTATTTGCCATGTTTAGTTTATAATCTTTCCTTAAACATGCTGTAGGTGACGGATTGTTTTGTGTTGTTTTTCCTTTAGTTTCTAAATCCTAGTAAATGTATGAAAAAATGATAGTAATATTTATTTCTACCTCTTTTATATAAGATGATAATTTCAGAGGTTGAAATGGAAATTTGGGGGAAAGCATTTGACTTAAACCATCTGGCCTTCTTCTAAAACAAAGAAGATTGATCATTTGTTATCTCTTTGTATCAGTTGAAATTAACAGAAATTGTCACATTTTGCTTAGATACATGTATCTTCTTTGAAATTCAGAAGATGAACAAATTGCTAAAGAAGTAGTGCTCTAGGTCTATAACATGAGAGGCACTTAGTTCTTAGTAGTAGTATTTCATTTGTTATTTGTCGATCTTTGAAACTAGCATCCTATGACAGAGTCTATGAACATTTTGGTTTTTCTTTTCGTAGTTGTGTTGATCTGCTTGCGGTTGTAATTTGCTTGAAGAGTTATATCAAGTATGTGATACATTGAGTTCTTCCAAGTCTGATACCTTAGTTGCATGAAACAATAAAAATATAGAACTTGGATTATAATTTGCGCCATTCAATTTTGCAGTTAAAATTTTGTGAATGATCTTTCCGTTCTGCATGCTCATCCCATTAGATCTCGTTTGAGCTTCCCCTTTCCTAATATATTGGACGGTCCATCGACATTATATGCTCTGCTGATCTATTTTGCAGAAAACCAGCTATATCTGGCTACCTCGCTGGACAAGAAATGCATAGGGCAGAATGGATCTCTATTTAATATGCTAATTCTTTTCTGCCTTTTTCTCTTCCTATTGAAATGGATATCGTTTACTAAGAGAACATTAGGCATCATTCTCCTATATCCAATTCCTAAACTTTTGTTCCATAAGTATAAAAGCGAGTAGTATATTTAGTTACACATAAAACATTCTTGTAGTTTCCATCTTTTCTGAGCCGAGGGTCTGTCAGAAACAGCTCCTCTATCCTCCTGAAGCAGGGGTAACGTCTGCGTACACACTACCCTCCCCAGACCCCACCTGTGGGGCTTGGCTTCACTGGGTGTGTTATTGTTGTTGTATAGAACATTCGCGTATTTCAAACCTTCTGTTTGTTAGGTTATGAAATGTGCATATCTTTTTAATGGATTCTTGTTTTCTGGATTAACGAAATGTATCTGGCGGCGGTTTGTTGGCAGGTATTATGTAGGCAAAGCTCTCTTGATGATGAGATATACAACCAGCTTGTTGAGAAGGCTAAAGAAGAAGGCTATGATGTGAGCAAGCTCCACAAGACACAACACACTAATCACCCACCAGAGAATGATGATGCCCCCAAAGACACTAAAGGAATTTGGTGGATCAAATCAATCCTTGGAAAGTAGGCAAATGCAGTACAATGGTGAATTTTTTTACCTAAAGACCAATAAAATGAGTGTTTAAAACAGTCTTTAGTGATATTCCTAAATGTTTAAGCTTGTGTTTTTGGAAGTCCTTTGCCTCTGGAACTTCATAAAGTTGATAGTATCAATAGTATGTGAAAAGCATTTGAATTCTGTGTGAAATGTTTTGTTGTTTTGTTTTGGGCTCACCCATCCGGCGTGCGGAACTCAAAGCCAAATCGCGTGGTCTTTATCCGAAGTAGAGCATAAACCTAAAAAGATGAAACAGACCCATCGGCTAATCGAGATTCGCATTGTAAGAAGCCTACTGGGGGGGGGGGGGACCTCTTGAGGTCCGGCTAATCGGGATCGCATCGTAGAAAACCCCATTATGGGGAGTTTTAGCTCTCCCTATCAAAGGCAGGGGCAAAGCTCTAACCTAATTGACCACCATTTATCGAAAAATTACATTGTGTATATAAGTAAAAGAACACCCTTTATCGGAAAACATTTTTCATTTCTTTTAAGTTTGAACATTCTTAGAGAAATTTCTGGCTTTGCCATATCTCAGGGTGAATCTTTATTTTTGGTCGTCTGTGTGAGATGTTAATTCTTTACGTATTCTTTGACAATGAAGGTTCTTGGATACAAACAAAGTGGGATTTCATGTCAATATTTGGTATTGGTAACTTAGTATTGAAGCATTAAAGCAAAGGGACCATATGTTTGTTGGATTAGACATTTGGTGCACTCACTGCATCCTGCTTGAAAATTAATCATTAATGTAATTGCTACTGAAAATGTGTACTCATATCATGTCATTGTCACAAAGAAATAGTAGATGCAACAATATCAGTAACACTTTCGAAGTTTTTTTTGAAATTTATGTACAACTATTATAATTTATGAGCTTAGCATAATTGTCAAAATTACTCCTATTTATTACTTTCATTTTCATTTATTGTTCTAGCATTGATGATGATATTTATCATATATAGGAGCACTAACTTTTAGACCAGTGTCGTAAGACAAGTCGTTGTCAGGGATGGAGCTAGTTAGGCGAAAGGGGATTCAGTCAACCCCTTGCAAAAAAATGATACTGTGCATATAAAGTTAATTATGTTTTTATGTATATATATTACATGTCAAACCCCAGAACTTTTTCACGTGATGACTTTTTATTTTTATTTTGAATCTCCTAGTGAACGAGGAACGATCATGGAGAAGCAATGACTATTATTCATTAGGTCGTTTCTGATGGGCTCAAAAAAATTTAGGCTACTCGGGACAGTCGCATAGCATGCAAAAATTTGGAAATTGTCTTAAATTCCTGTTTATGGCCCTAAAACGCTAAAAAACGAGGAACGGTCATGATTAAGCAAAGACTATTGTTTATTAGGTCGCTTTTGATGGACCTGAAAAATATTAGGAGATTCGTGGCCGGTCACCCGAATTCATGTAGATGGTGTGGACTATAGTACACAAAAATCTAAAAATTGTTCTGAATTCCTATTTATGGCCCTAAAACGCCAAAAAACAAAAAACGTCAAGGCAAAGCGAAGACTATGGTTCATTAGATCATGTTTGATGTGGCCTGCAAAATTTTAGGATATTCGAGATCGGTCGTCCGAATTCATGCAGATTGCGTGGACTATAACACACAAAAATCTAGGAATCATCCTAATTCCTATTTTATGGACCAAAAATGCAAAAAACGTGAAACGATCATGGCGAAACGATTATTATTGTTCATTAGGTCGGTCTTGCTTACCGGCTCGGAATTTTTCTCCAAAAAAAGGGACTGACTCTAAGGATGCATATATTTAAGTAAGCAAACCAACAGGAGGAAAGATCACGGCTGGTCTAGTTTTTATGGGCCCGCAAAATTTTAGAAGATTCGAGGTCAATTGCTCGAATTCATGTAGATGGCGTGGATTATAACATACAAAAATATGGGAATCATTCTGAATTCCTATTTTATGGCCCTAAAATATCAAAAATGAGGAATGATCATGGCGAAGCAATGACTATTGTTCATTATGTCATTTTTGATGGGCTGTACGAAATGATAGAGATTCAGGGTCGGTCCCCCGAATTCATACGAATGGCATAGGTACAATACACGAAAATATGAGAATTGTCTGAAATCATTTTTTATAGCCTAAAATGACAAAAATGAGAAACAGTCATGCCGAGGCGATAATTATTGTTTCTTAGGTCATTTTTTATGGGCCTGCAAAATTTTAGACGATCCAGGTCCTGTCGCCCGGACCCATACAGATGAAGTAGGCCATCGCACACAAAAATCTGAGAATTAGACAAAATTTCAGTTTTATGGCCCTAAAACACCAAAAAACGAGAAACGGTCATGGTGAAGCAATGACTATTATTCCTTATTTCGTTTTTGATAGGCCGACAAAATTTTAGGCGATCCCGGTCCAGTCGTCCGGACCCATGCAGATGGCGTGGGCTATAGCATATGGAATATCGGGCGGAATTCTAATTTTATGGCCTTAAAATGCCAAAAAATGAGGAACGGTCATGGCGAGGCGATGACTATTGTTCATTAGGTCATTTTTGATAGGTCGGCAAGATTTTATGTGTCCGCATCACCCAGATCTATATAGATGGCGTGGGCTATCATACACGAAAATTTGAGAATTGGGCGGAATTCTAGTTTTATGGTCCTAAAACGCAAAAAAATAAGGAACACTTATAGCGAAGTGATGACTATTATTAATTATGTCATTTTGATGGGCCGACAAATTTAGGCAATGCGGGTCCGGTCGCCCGAACGATGTAAATGGTGTGGGCTATAACATACGAAAATCTGAGAATCAGACGGAGTTCCAGTTTTATAGTTCTAAAACGCTAAAAACAAGGAATGGTCATGGCGAAACGATGATTATTGTTCTTTAGGTTATTTTGATGGGCTGACAAAATTTTTGGCAATCCGTGTCCGATCTCCCAGACCCATGCACATGCGTGAGCTAGCACACAAAAATTTGGGAATTAGGCAAAATTTTAATTTTATGGCTTTAAAGTATCAAAAAATAAGGAATGGTCATGGCGAGGCGATGCCTATTATTTCTTAGGCCGTTTTTTATGGTCTGAAATTTTTTTAGGCGATCTAGGTCCAGTTTCCCGGAACCATGCAAATGGCATGGGCTATATAGCACACGAAAATTTAGAAATCGAGCGAAATTTCACTTTATGACCCTAAAATGCCAAAAAAATAAGGAATGATCATGGTGCGGCGATGATTATTATTTCTTAGGTCATTTTTATGTGCCGACAAAATTTTGGACGATCCAGGTCTGGTCGCCCAAAATCATGCAGTTGGCATGGGGCACACAAAAATCTAGGAATCGGATAAAATTCCAGATTTATGGCCCTAAAACATCAAAAAAGAAGGAACGATCATGCGAAACAATGAGTATTGTTTCTTAGATCGTTTTTGATGGGCCGGTAAAATTTTAGACGATTCAGGTCCGGTCGCACGGACCTATGCAAATGGCGTAGGCCATAGCACATGAAAACTTAAAAATGGGGTAGAATTCCATCTTTATGGCCCTAAAACGCCAAAAATCGAGGAACGGTCATGGTGAAGCAATGACTGTTATTTCTTAGGTCGTCATTGATGGGCCGACAAATCTTTAGACGATCCAAGTCCAGTCGCCCAAACCCATGTAGATGGCGTGGGTTACAGCACAAGAAAATTTGAAAATCATGCGGAATTCGATTTTTATGGCCCTAAAACGACTAAAACATGAGGAACAGACATGTCGATGATTATTGTTCCTTATGTCATTTTTTATGGACCGATAAAATTTTAGGCGATCTAGGTCCGGTTGTACGGACCAATGCAGATGATGTGGGCTATATACCACTCGAAAATCTGAAAATCAATTGGAATTGCAATTTTATGGCCCTAAAATGCAAAAAAAAAAATGAGGAATGGTTATGGCGAGACGATACTATTGTTCTTTAGGTTGTTTCGGCGAAATTTTAATTTTGTGGCGCTAAAACGCCAAAAAATAAGGAATGGTCATGGCGAGGTGATAAGTATTGTTCCTTAGGTTATTTTTGTTGGGTCGAAATAAATTTAGGTGGTACGGGTCGGCAAAATTTTAGGAGATCCGGATTCGGTCGCCTGGACCCATGCAAATGGCGTGGGCTGTAGCACACGAAAATTAGAAAAACAGGCGAAATCCAATTTAATGGCCTTAAGATCCGGATCCGATCGCTCGAACCCATGAGATGGCGTATACTATAGCACACGAAAATCTGGGAATAGAGCGAAATTGCAGTTTTATGGCCCTAAAACTCTAAAAATTAAGGAACAGTCATGGTGGGGCGATAACTATTATTCCTTGGTCGTCATTGATGGACCAGAAAAATTTAGGTGATCCGGGTCCGGTCGCCCAGACCCATACGGATGTTGTGGCTATATGACATGAAAATCTGGGAATCAAGCAGAATTTTAATTTTTTGGCCCTAGAACGCCAAAAAACGAGGAATGATCATGGTAAGACGATGACTATTGTTTCTTATTTCATTTTCAATGGGCTGGCAAACTTTTAAGCGACCCAGGTCCGGTCGCCCGGACCCATGCAAGGCGATGGCTATTGTTCCATAGGTCACTTTTTATGGTCCGATAAAATTTTAGGCGATCCGAATCTATTTGCCTAGACCTACGCAGATAGTATGGGCTATAGCACATGAAAATTTGAGAATCTGGCGGAATTTCAGTTTTGTGGCGCTAAAACACCAAAAAATGAGGAACAATCATGTCGAGGCGATGATATCTGTTCCTTAATTCACTTTTTAAGGGTCGGCAAAATTTTAGGCAATCTGGGTCCGGTTGCCTGGACCTATGTAGATGGCATGAGCTATAGCACATAAAAATCAGGGAATCGGGCAGAATTCAATTTTTATGGCCCTAAAATGCCAAAAAAACGTTGATGACAAGGCAATGACTATTGTTTCTTAGGTCATTTTTTATGGTGATAATAGGTGAATCTGACTATAATCACGCCTTAAATAATCACCTTCTTTTGTTGTTTTGATGATAAATATGACAACAAAATGCTCTTATTAGTGTTTTTCATGATTTGTAGGTGATAAATGGCTAAGGAGCAATTTTGGAGTTAATATTAGAGAAAAGAGGCCAAATATGCAAATTCCCATTGAAGTCACGTCGTACCAGCCCTTAGGATTCAGAGGCACTGTTCGGCCGTGGTTCTACCGCGACCGCGGCAGAACCGCGGTGGAAGGCTGATGCGGAATCTCAGAGAATCAGAGAGGTTGATTGACCGAGGTTAGACCTAAACCCTATTTAAAACATTAGACTTCGCCCAAAGGAGACATGTATTAATTTTTAGGGTATCTTGGCAAGGGAAACTATTGTGAGAGATTTCTCCAAACACCTTTCTTCTTTTCTTTCGATTTTGATGATGAATTCTATTTTAGCTTATCTGGGTCCAAGCGACTGACCCAGATAGCCTAAAATTTTGTTGGCCCATAAAAATGACCTAAGGAACAATAGTCATCGTCTCGCCATGACTGTTCCTCGTTTACTGCTATAAAACTGGAATTTCGCCCGATTCCTAGATTTTCTAATGCTATAGCCCATGCCATCTGCATGGGTCCAAGCGACCGGACCTAGATAGCCTAAAATTTTGTCGGCCCATCAAAAACAATCTAAGAAACAATAGTCATCGCTTCGCCATGATCGTTCTACCTTTTTTGTGATTTAGGGCCTTAAAGTTGGAATCCCGCTCAATTCCTAGATTTTCGTGTGCTATAACCCACGCCATCTGCATGAGTTAAGGCAACCGAACATGGTCACATAAAATTTTGCTGACCCATAAAAAATGGCATATGAAACAATATTCATCGCCTCTCCATGGTCGTTCCTCGTTTTTTGACATTTAAGATTATAAGCTGGAATTCCGCTCAATTCCTAGATTTTTATATAATATAGCACGCGCCATCTGGGTGGGCCCGAGCAACCGAACTCGGATCACCTTAAATTTTGGCGGCTAATAAAAAATTACCTAAGAAACAATATTTGTCGCCTCATCATCATCCTTACTCGTTTTTTGGCGTTTTAGGGCCATATAATTGGAATTCCGCTTGATTTTAATATTTTCATATGCTATAGCTCACGCCATTTGTATGGATCTTGGTGACTGGACCCGGATCGCCTAAAATTTTGCATGCTCATAAAAATGACCTAAGGAATAATAGTCATCACCTCGCCATAACCGTTCCTCGTTTTATGGCGTTTTAGGGCCATAAAATATAAATTTTGCCCAATTCTCAGATTTTTATTTGCTATAGCCCATGCTTTGTCGGCTCATAAAAAACGATCAAAGGATCAATAGTCATCGTTTCGCCATGTCTGTTCCTCGTTCGGCCTTTTAAGGCCATATACCTTAAATTTCATCCGATTTTTAGATTTTCGTATGATATAGCCCACAATATCTTCATGCATCCAGGTGACCGAAACCGATTGGCCTAAAATGTTGCCGGCCCATAAAAAATTACCTAAGAAACAATAGTCATCGTTACGTCGTGGCCGTTCTCCATGTTTAGCACTTTAGGGCCACAAAATTGGTGTTTTGTCTGATTCCCAAATTTTCGTGTGTTATAGCCACACCATTTGTATGCATCCAAGCGACCGAACCAAAATTGCCTAAAATATTGCCGGTCTATAAAAAATGACTTAAAGAACAATAATCATCGCTTACCATGAGAGTTCCTCATTTTTTGGCATTTAAGGGCCATAAAAATCGAAGTCCGTCGATTCATAGATTTTCGTGTGATATAGACTATGCCATCTGCATACATCCGGGTGACTGAACCCCAATCGCCTAAAATTTTGCCGGCCCACCAAAAAATCGATCTAAAAAACAATAGTCATTATTTTGCCATGACCGTTCCTCATTTTTGACATTTTAGGTCCATAAAACTTGAATTATGCCTGATTTTCAGATTTTCGTATGATATAGCCCATGCCATCTGCATGCATCCAGGCGATAGGACCTGA
Source organism: Nicotiana glauca (assembly GCA_026770625.1). Lineage (NCBI taxonomy): Eukaryota > Viridiplantae > Streptophyta > Magnoliopsida > Solanales > Solanaceae > Nicotiana > Nicotiana glauca. Next base: position 25,038 of record MU698676.1, on the reverse strand, counting down.
ATCACTTAAAAAAAATTCGGCCCCATAAAAACAACCTAAGGAACAATATCCATCGCTTCTCCATGAACGTTCCTCGATTTTTGGCATTTTAGGATCATAAAACTGGAAATTCACCCGATTTTCATAGCCTATGCCATCTGCATGCATCCGGGCGACCGAACCCGAATAACCTAAAATTTTGTCGGCCCATAAAAAATGACCTAAAGAACAATAATTATCTCTTCGTCATGACCTTTCTTCATTTTTGGCATTCTAGAGTTATAAAATTGGATTTTGCCCAATTCCAAGATTTTTATATGTTATAGACCACGCATATGCATTGGTCAGGACGGCCGGACCTGGATCGCCTAAAATTTTATCGCCCCATTTATCACGCTCAACTAAGTCTCACAAAAGACTATACGGGCGTTGCAAATATAATCTGAGTATTGTAGCCCATAGTCGAACCACAGAGAATTAACCCACCAATTACCACTGTCAGATTTACTCAATTCCCACAACCTGTTTTCTCAAACTTTTGGATTCAAAATTGTTGATTCTCTAACAGCTAATACTGAACTAATAAATACTAAAAAGTAAATTCGATTAATGTGTAAACAGTATAAAGAAGATCTAAGGTATTGATTTCCCCCATTGGTCTTTTCCTTGGTTGTATATATCTTATAATTCGGATTTATCTATCTCTAACAATCATGAACTCTCAATTTATCATAATTCTTTCTCAAGCAATTATAATAATCTACTAAACGCACTCTCTCAAGTTGCGTTAGCTAATTTGCACAATACAGTTCACTTAGATTGCACCCGGGATTTTGTTATCTCTAATCCAACCCCTAAACCCTTGGTTGTGACTCTCGTCTATACTCCAGGAGTGATGTTGTTCATACAATCACCTAAATATGCACTCTCTCTCAAGAAGATACACAATAAAGAGGAACGGATAATTGAGGGCCCTTTCAACTATTCCACAATCAAAACGTATATGAACAATTAGAGATTAAACAACAAAACCTAATTAAATTGATAAAGCAACCAAGTAATTCCCAACAGGTTCCATCAAAAACTTAGATTAAGAATTTAGCTACTCATGATAATGGGTAAATAAGCTAAAATAGAATTCATCATCAAAATCAAAAGAAAAGAAGAAAGGTGTTTGGAGAAATCTCTCACAATAGTTTCCTTAGCCAAGATACCCTAAAAATCAATACATGCCTCCTTTGGGCGAAGTCTAATGTTTTAAATAGGGTTTAGGTCTAAAAATCCCATTTTTACACTTTGACCCCTGAAGTTTCGTCGCCTGCCGCGGTCGCAGTAGAATCGCGGCCAATCAACCTCTCTAATTCTCTGAGATTCCGCATCAGCCTTCCACCGCGGTTCTGCTGCGGTCGCGGTAGAACCGCGGCCGAACAGTGCCTCTGAATCCTAAGGGCTGGTATGACGTGACTTCAATGGGAATTTACATATTTGGCCTCTTTTCTCCAATATTGACTCCAAAATTGCTCCTTAGCCTTCCTTAGCCATTTATCACCTACAAATCATGAAAA
>MU698663.1:0-10162 GCA_026770625.1 Nicotiana glauca | reverse complement strand
TAATCAAAAAAATTTCGAAGATAAAGTTTAACCATGACCTTAGAAACTCAAATATATAATTTTCTCTTAATTCCATAACCAAAATTATGGCTATATTTCAAGAACACAATATTTCTAGGTCTTCCTCTAACCCTCATTTTTCTACCCATTTTCATACTAAAATCCATACATAATTAATGTACTTAACTCATAATAGGTAGAAATAACTTACCTTAACATTGTTGATAAAGAAACTCTCTTGAATCCTCCTAAAATCGCCAAAGCCATGAGAAATGAGAGAGAAATGGCCAAAATCCGACTTTTAAAACAATGCTTCTGCCCCAACTATTTTGGTTTCTGCGGAAATTTTACCGCTTAAGCGTTTCCGCTTTTGCGGTCGAAAGTCGCTTCTGCGGTCCTGGGCTCAGCCCTCTTTTTCCGCTTCTGCGATCCCCTCTTCTATAGATGCGGTCCCACTTCTGCAGAACCTTGACTGCATCTGCAGTCCAAATCCTTCGAACAAAAACCGCTTCTTCGGGGCCGCTTCTGCGGTCCCATTTCCGCAGAAACGAAAACACCAGCAACCAGATCATTCAGCCATCTTCAAAATTCAATTTTTGATCCGTTAACCACCCAGAATCCACCCGAGGTCCCCGGGACCCCAACCAATCCCATAACATATTACGGACTTGCTCGAAGCCTCAAATCACATCAAACAAACTAAAACCATGAATTACACCCTGATTCGAGCTTTATGAACTTTGAACTTTCCAACTTCTATTTCTGATGCTTAAGCCTGTCAAATCACGTCCGATTGCCCTAAAATTTTGAATACAAGTTATATTTGACACTACGGACCTACTCCAACTTTCGAAATCGGATTTTGACCCCGATATCAAAAAGTCAACCTCCGGTCAAACTTCCCAAAAGCTTCAAATTTCTATCTTTAGCCAAATGGCTTCAAAATTACCTATGGACCTCCGAATTCACTTCTGATCACGCTCCCAGCTCCAGAATCACCATACGGAGCTATTCCCAGACTCGAAATCCAAAACGGACATCGATAACACTAAAATATACTTCAAGCCAAACTTAAGAAATTTCTTCCAAAATGCTAACTTCCACAATAGGCGCCAAAACGCTCCCGGGTCATCCAAACCCGATCCGGGCATACGCCCAAGTCCGATATTATCATACAAACCTGCTGGAACCTTCAGATCCCGATTCTGAGGCCGTTTACTCAAAGACCCAATCCTAGTTCATTCTTTCAACTTTAAGCTGCTCAAATGAGAATTTTCATTTAAATTTAACTCCGATCTTCCCGAATTTAAATTCCAACCATGCGAACAAGTCACAATACCTTAAATGAAGATGCTCATGGTCTCAGACTGCTGAACGATACGCTAGGGCTCAAAATGACCAGTCGGGTCGTTACAATAAAATTAGCAGAAATATACTTGGAAAAAGTAGTTAATACGGGATCGGGACGTTAAATCTTAAGATGACCGGCCGGGTCGTCACACCTTAGGAGTGCCCTGCTGTTCTTGTCTCTTTGGTGTATTGTTTAATGCTGTTTTCCTTAATCTGTAAGATTCTTGTTTCCTTCCGTGTTGTGTTTGCCTTTCTTTGATTTCCGTGCTCTTACTTTCCGTTAATTCTTATTGTTTCAATTGCTTACCATTTTATTATATCATTATATCTTCTGCTTTGTTTTTTATTATTTTCAGTAGGGCTCTGACCTAACCTCGTCACTACTTTATCTAGGTTATGCTTGGCACGTATTGGGTACCGTTGTGGTGTACTCATGCTACGCTTCTTTACACTTTTTTGTGCAGATCCAGTACCTCTTACTAGTCCAGGCACCAATGAGGCGAGCACAGTTCGTAGACTTCAAGGTATACCTGCCGGCATTTGCAGGTCTCGGAGTCACCCTCTATCTACTTCTATATCTTTCTTTTTAGAAACAGTTGTGTAGGGATGATTATGATACCGTTGTAGAGCTTGTTGTTCGATATCACCAGGTTTTAAAAAAATTATAAATCCTGAGTTGTGGAGTTTTCTGTATTAGAATTGTTGAATATTTGAGAGTTTATTTGTTATTTCACTTATATTCCACATGTTGTTAAGTTAACCTACTCTTAGAGATTAGGTGTCAGTACGATATTTTATGGAGGGTGACAAAGATCTAAAAAACAATTCTTGATTGTTCTTATTTATCTCAATTATGTCTAAAAGTATCGTCCGATGCAAATAACATTGATACCAACATTTGCATGCAGACAAAAGTTGTCATCGTTATCTTTTGATACTTTCATCCTTCATACATTAACTTTTTCAAATTAAATTGAAATTATTTCATTCTCATATCGTTCTGTCAATATTGCGTAAATTAAGGATACTTCATTTTCACTAGGAAAATAATTAAAACACGAAATTGAAAGCCAAATTAGACTAGACCAATCGGTAGCACGTTATCATAGTACGTAGCAAAATAATATAATGCTATCATGTGTTCGCAGACAAAAAAAAAAGTATAAAAATAGTTATAGTTTTTAACCATTTTTTCGGATAAAAATTGTAAATGTGAAGAAAAATATGAAACACAAACTGTGATATGAAAGGTATAAACGGCGGAAGCAAATAGCCAGGATCACTTGCATGTAATATAGATAACACATAATCACAGATATTAATCGAACATAAAATCGATACATATCTCTTGAAGCGTGACTGCGATCGCGAGAAGCCTTCAAGCACGAGCTAAAACCATCCACGAGTTCATCCTCCAGTTCCACGGTCTTCTGATGTGTGACCCGAATAATGCTTGGAATTAGGAAAATTCGTGTGGGCAAATTTCTCCTAGGAAAAGAATGTAGTAAAAACCTTTTCTTCTTATGGAATTAGACCTCTTCATATAGCCACATGTTTTATGGTTTGAAACCCTTTTCCTATACCTATCGGGTCTTCATTTTCTACCGAGAAATAGAATTCCATTTAATTCCTAATTTTTCGGGCACAGCATGGACCGCATTATTTAATTGACGAGGCTTTCTATTATGGATTTAATTCGAAATATTTGAATTACTACTTCCATAATAAGTTACGAATTATTCCACTAAAAATTCGTAACTGCACTCCTCAGTTTAATTTCGAAATTCTTCCATTAAATCTTATTTAACTCACCATGTTACGATTCAGATACTAATCAAATAAATTAAATTACTGACAATTTAATTCATTGATTATTTTCTTTAGACTTTCGCTTAACTTATTTCATGTGACGGATACAAAATCCACCTGCAGGGTTTACACATGAAAACTTATAAGCTTTCATAAAAGTATATCATCAATATCTAAACCCAGACATGGATTCCATCAACTAACTATTACTTTGCCAATGTATATTACTATTGTCCAATTTACCAGGCATATTGACCCATGAAAGAATCTCGCCTTTTAATAAATCAAAACAATAATAATATACACAGCTAATAACAATTATATCAAGATTAAGAGTATACATTTAATGGCTAGAGAGTTTTATTTTATTAAATCAGTATAAAATAGCTATCTCTACTTGGTCCAATACATACAAAATGTACTAGCGTAAGAAGTTGGAATTAAACCATTTCCATAATCAAGATAAATTATCTCTAATCTTGTGCTACAATCATTCCTCTTGGTTTGCCCAATTCCATCATTAGATTGTAAACATGACTTTATACTTATAAGAACCGATGATTTAATCTTCCGTGTATAAGCTAAACACTATATACTAAATCATCTACTATATAAGTAAATGACACAACAAATGTATGATCCATTTAAAACTTTATTAAAATTGAATAAATAATTATTCCATAATAAATACTATATCCAAACCAAAATTCATGGTTAATAGTATATATCTCAACAATCTCCCACTTAGACTTTTAATCATGATAATTATTAGAATATACTATGTATAAATACATGATTAATAGTATACACCCTAACAATCTCCTAGTTAGACTCATAACCATGCATGTAACTTTCACAGCTATCCTTTTGCATGACTATTAAAAGTCTATACCAATAAACTTTTACTAAAAGGAACTTGCCAAGTTATTTTCAAATGCAATCTTTGTCTAGTAGTGATTTGTCGTAATTAACTAGTTTGGTATTAAGCTCTTCAGAGATCTTGTTATGAAACTCTCCCAAGAGTACATACCAAACTATGGTTTTTCTTACTATTCTCCCACTACGATGAAGTACTACTAATATTATCTTCAATATTAATGACTTCTTCCTGTAGTGTTCTTTGCTCAACATCACTCTCACTACTTGGAGGTATTAAATTTCTTTTTGTCTATTAATATTTCTCCCACTACTTAAATGCAATGGAACGTCAATTACGACAAATAGAGTTGTATGTTCTTGAGCGTTTGAATTTTCAGATTATTCATTTGTTATTTCTTTGCTTAGTTCTTGTAAAACTAGTTTACTTATAGGAACATAGTTTATTAAATAATCCTATTATAGAGAACCGGTATTTGTGCTTAAAATTACCTTCTTTTCTTTAGGAAAATAAAATAAACCTCCTTTTGTTCCCTTGGATGTCAAATAAATGCGCAAACATTCATCCTTGATTTTATCTTGTCTGTTTTCCCTTTCAGTATATATATTTTACAGTTCCATATCCGAACTCTCCGCCGACCAGACTTACGTTAAGTCCACAATTCTATGGGATCCAAGATACAAATTTAGAAGAACTAAAATCAGAATGTAACTGCAGTTTCTACGGCATGTCCATAACGAAAAAAGAAATAAATCTGAATAACTCACCATTAATCTAAACATCTCCATAAGAGTCATATTTTTTCTCTCTACTACACCACTCTATTATGGAGTATCCGATGTAGACAATTGAGATACAATCTTCTATTTCGATAAGTAACTAATGAACTATGTAGAGAAGTGCTAGCCACCTACGATCAGATCGTGGTAATTTAATATATTTTTATGGTGCTTCTCCGTATCAAGCCTTAAAATTCTGAAATTATTCAAAGCATTCAAACTTACGATGCATCAAATAAATATATTCATAGCTTGAATAATTATTTATGAACGTCATAAAAATACTCAAAATCACCTCTTCCCTATATGTTCATTGGATAGCACAATCGAAAATAGATTAGTTTTGACTTATCACCAGCTCTCTTTCCTTTAGAGCAGAAATGTCTCTTAGTCATATTTCCTTTTAAACAATATCCACGAGTTGGTAGTGCCTCTACTTTTAATGAACCTCAAGGTTCATCCTTGACCAACTTGAAATCATATTCAGATTAATATGACTTAGACAGAAATGCACAGATAAGTTTCACTCAAACTTTAAAGAATATTTTTTCTTATAAGGTAGACTAATATTATTCAGTTCAGGAGATCGACATTAACAATAACAAGATCATGCATCTATGTACCACAAGAGATAAGATATTTATGAAGTTCAATAATACAATAATTATTTTAAAATAAATTAAATATACATCTCTTATTTTGCTCAAAAACCGAAATTAAATTCCTTATAGCAAATGGTACATACAATGCATCCATCAAATTAGCGTCTTATAACGACCAAAGAAGATTTTTTGTTAGTGATACGACAAACTACATGAAGTCATTGTAGAGTTGAGATATACAATATTAAATAGATCATAGTAAGTCAATTAAGACTGAATAATAAAATTCAGACTGCATTATATATAAATACATGTATCTCGAATAGCAATTTCGATGGAAAAAGAGTAATTCATGCAAATTATATTATATAATGCAAGAATTATACAATCCCAAAAAGAAACAGAACCAACTCAGATGGAGAGCAAACTGTTATTTTTTAGTCAATTGTATATATCATAACTAATAGCTCTAGTTCCATTGATCCAACATGTATACTCAGTTGGAGAGTAAGTACATGATATCAGTAACTAGTATTTCACCTAGTGAGCTTACAATAAATTTATCCGATATGGAGCAACACCTAAAGTCGACGCATAAATTTACATTCACTTGAAATTAATAGTGGAAGACCATAGAAATATATTTCTATCACCACTTAATCATGGTTGCATTATAATTACAAAATTGATTCAACGTGTGAACTCAGATGGAGAGTCAATACGTGTTATCAACTACTAGTAATTATATTCAGTAAGTTCATAATAAATTTATCCGGTATGGAGGAAGACCTAAATTGACGCGTAAATTTATTATCTTACGGTAAATAGTGGAGACCATAAGAGTTAATTCCTATCACAAAATTTTGAAAAGAAGAGAATAGTACAGTAAAAGAAAAACATTTGGTGACTGAAAGGAGATATAGAACAATAACAAAGTTACATAAGGGAAAGGGGTCCTAGGTTTGTGAACCAAACGGATAATCCACACAACACCGGCAGCCAATCGTACGCATAGTGTTATCGTGTGATCATCATCTCCATGTCTACCCTTCCCACCCCGTTGAGGTATTAAGCGCGAAATGATATCGTTACCTACTTCATGCTATTACCCATCCCTCCTATCAATCCCGGAGACATTTAGGACTACTAATCCTAAAAGGGGAGGGAGTTTGGCTTTTCAGGGTTTAAAAGGATAAAATTTTAGGGCGACAGTCAAAACACATAAAGCAGCTAACTGGGAACTAGTAACAATTAAGTGCTCAAATAGGCCTCCTCATAGAAGCAACTTGTGTAACATGTCTTACACATACTTCTTTAGTCTTAAATTAAATTTAACGTAGGAACCATTGATTTAATACATATTTCCCAGATAGAGAGTCCAAATTAGTCTTTCTTAGATGTAGTTGTCGAAAACTGACATAGTTGATTAATTACTTAATTATTTGCCTATGTTTTAAACGGGACCTATAGGCATGACATCTATTAATGGAGGAATAAACTGAGTGCAAAAGAATTGTTGGTTGTAAGCTCTGCCAGCATTAAACAAATTGCCACTGATTTTAAACTTAGGAACGAGTGGCGATTCTGATTAAGTTGATAGTTCCTATAGGCATGCTTTCTTGGTGTTATTGATTTTAAACACTGTTATTGTCATGCAGAGATCCTATAGGCAAGTCATCTATATGCAGTTGGTTATTTAAATCCTATAACAAGTTTGCCTAATGAATGAACCATATGCAAAATTAGGAACCCTATATGCATATTGTCTATATGATATGCAGACTTGTGGATATGGTATCTATACAAAAATGCAAAAATCCTATGAACATGATATTTATATGAGGTGCAGAATTTCAAAAGTTAACTACACGAATATGCAGAAAACCTATGAGCACGGTATCTACATGAGATGCTGAAAAACCTATGAATATGGTATTTATATGAAGTGCAGCAGTTTAGAAGTAGTAATTCATGACACAACCATGAAATTTTCTCTAAAGATTAAGTTTCAAAATTCACAAAATGCTCAAAAAGCCCATGTAGACAGTCATGAAACACTAAATTAATGTTATTCACTGTATACAACAAATATTATTTACCGGGATTTTCCGATAGACCTGCCAAAATTCAGGTCAATTGGAGATCATAAAAGTCATAATCTTCAAAACAACAACCAAATTTGAAAAGCTACCATTTAACCATTTTTAAGTATTTAAATCATGGCATACATTCCAACCATATATCAGTTTATGTAAAATAAACATGTGCCATCATGTTTCAAATTTAACAAAATAAGACTGACATATAAGGAATGACTTTTCATAGCTAAATCACATTTTAATCTCGAAAACTGCCAAAAACCCATCCAAATGACCCCGAACTGCCGAAATACGACATAATTCTCTGCATAGCAATGATTATTTCTTATCAGGTTATTTTCGATGAACCCACCGAATTTCAAGTCATTTGGAGATGGTGATCACCTAAACTAGACTAAATTCGAATAAGTCTTTTAAAGTGAATTTAAGATTCAACCAATGTAATTTACATTCTTTCCATATATCACATTTAGTTACATTATCATGTGTAATCATGTTCTAGATTTAACAAAAATAAAACTGATATATAAAGAATAATTTTTATATTTAAATCTTATTTAATCCAATAAACGGCTTAAAACCCCATCTAAATGACCTCGAAACACCCAAAAATAACGTGATTCAATGCATAGCAGTGGGTGTTTCTCACCAAGTCGTTTCCGATGGACCTACCAAATTTCAGGTTAATTGGAGTTCGTAAAAAAACATGACCTCCAAATCTATAACCAAATTCGGAGAATAACCGTTTTAGGCATTGTCATGGATTAAAATAAATACGATCATGCTTTCTATTATCCTTATAATTATTCCATGAGCACATAACATTGATTATATCCTTTCTTTTGTATAAGATATATAAAATCGCCTCTTACATCTAATTGTCCTCCCATTTTATAAACATGAGAATTCAAGATATTGCTTTTCATCATAGTTGGTGAAAACCTCAATGTCTTTTCACATGAATTAATTTAGTGTTACTAAGGTAATCTCTTTTGGTTAGATAAATCATAAACACTAGCTTACATTTATCAAGGACAATTTTCATATGGTACATTGAATACTTTTTCAATGACTTAAATAAATAGATTACTTTAGTAGATCCTATTTATTAATCATAATTCTCAATCAATGTATGAATATAATCACACATGTATAAAACTATTAAAAATTTCAATGATTCCAAATAAATAAACCAATTTGGTTATAACTATTTATTAGTCATAAGATTCTTAATTTATACAATTTCAAATACATGTAAGGGCATAGTTATACCTATGACCTAGCACTTGACAAACCATAAACCATAAGATTTCATCATTCAAACTGGTTTGTACGCAGTTAAAATCCATAGGGAATTCTATACCAAATCAACGTGCCCAATTTAAGGGGTAAGACTTAAGAGTTCCTTTTGTTACAAAACCAAGTAAATTCCAGGGAATCTTTCTACTGACCATTGAGTCATGGATAAATACTTTACAATGCCTCAAATTGCAAACAAGGCATATTATATTAAAATTAGAAAGGGACATTAGCTAGTGGGCCACTGTTTCGAAGTTTAGACCTTAGAGGCCATAACTTCATTATTTTCAGACCGAAAGGAGATTAACCCGTCGCCGATTTCAATATTGAAATCCCAGCGTTCAGTCTCCTTTACCATTGTCCCAATTGGAGCGAAACTGTGGCAGCCACCGCCACTAAAACCAAAATACTCATTATCAGTGTTTTTTGTTGTACGTATCTTGTGACTCCAAAGAACTTTGAACATCCATTGCGATACAGTAACAGTTTCACGCCATCGTTATCAGCAACCGACGACCTAATAAACATGATCTCGGCTCAATCGCTCAAAATTCTTCGAACACGCAAAACTACAACAAAACCTTTTACCGATTTTCCTGGATAATTTTTCCCTTTATCTTTTAATCTTTGCCTATATGTTTCTTATCATGAATCACATATATATATATATATATATATATATAACACCTATGTTATCTATTTAGATGCAAGCAGGCTGTGATACCAATTGATGGGAAACATGTATAAACAGCGGAAGCAAATAGCCAGGATCACTTGCATGTAATATAGACAACACATAATCACAGATATTAATCGAACATAAAATCGATACTTATCTCTTGAAGCGTGACTGCGATCGCGAGAAGCCTTCAAGCATGAGCAAAAACCATCCACGAGTTCATCCTCCAGTTCCACGGTCTTCTGTTGTGTGACCCGAATAATGCCTGGAATTAGCGAAATTCGTGTGGGCGAATTTCTCCTAGGAAAAGCATGTAGTAAAAACATTTTCTCCTTATGGAATAAGACCTCTTTATATAGCCATAGGTTTTAGGGTTTGAAACCCTTTTCCTAAACCTGTTGGGTCTTCCTTTTCCATCGAGAAATAGAATATCATTTAATTCCTAATTTTTCGGGCACAGTAGGGATCGTCGTATTTAATTAACGAGGCTTCCTATTATGGAATTAATTCGAAATATTCGATTTCCTACTTCCATAATAAGTTACGAATTATTCCACTAAAAATTCGTAACTGCACTCCTCAATTCAATTTTAAAATTCTTCCATTAAATCTTATTTAACTCCCCATGTTAAGATTCAGATACTAATCAAATAAATTAAATTACTGAT
>MU698661.1:18163-34498 GCA_026770625.1 Nicotiana glauca | reverse complement strand
GTTTCATGAACTCAGCTATATTTTACTCAAACTTGGAGTTTTAACTGATACTTGAACTATTGTTTGAGCTGAGTATTATTGTTTTACTGATGCCCGAGGGGCTTTTGACTATTTTGGACTAATTGAGGACGATGGCCATATGTGAGGGCATGAAGAGTGATGTGAGGAAGCTTTCAGGCCTCGAGTGTATTGTGAGCAGGCTTTCAGGCCTCGTGTTGATACTATTCAGGCTTTCAGGCCTTATTGATAGCGCTTGGGCTGTAGGAGCCCCTCCGGAATCTGCGCACCCACAGTGAGCGCGGGGTACCCCTTTGAATTGGGCAGTGGTAACAATGACACTGTCATACGTGTTTCGGTCAGGTAACAATGACTGACCAGTCAAGTAACAATGACTGACTAGTGGTAACAATGACACTGAAACACGTTTTGGTCAGGTAACAATGGCTGACCGGTGAGGTAACAATGGCTGGCCCTACTTGTGTATTCTTGTTTATTTGATTCCTTTCAAGAGAATGTCTTGCTACGTTTTCATGGATTTCTACTATTTATTTGGTTTTTACTGCTTGAGATAGCATTATCTGTGCCCTTTTGGGATTTTATACTTTCAGTGTTATTCACTTTTATTACCACTGAGTTGGAGGTACTCACTTTACTCCCTGCACCGTGTGTGCAGATCTAGGTCCTTCTTCACAGGCTGAGTAGACATTCAGTGATCAGCAGGCTTGCTTTTTTGGGGAGTTGAGGTAGCTGCATGGCGTTCGCAGTCGTTGACTCTTCCTCTTACCCTTGTCTTTTATATTCCGCACTTTCAGACATTTAGACAGATTATGTAGTAAGATATCATTCTATTCTGTAGAGGCTCATATTCGTGACACCGGGTCCAGGGTTGGGCTATATGTTGTGTTTTTGCTAAACATTGGTATTCGTATTGGTATTTCCGCATTTTCCTTAAATGGTTTAATATTTACAGTTTCACTTATCAAATATTGGTTGCCAATTGGGTTGAATATATAGTTAATGGTTGGGCTTGCCTAGTAGTGTGCTGGGCGCCATCACGATCGAGTTTGGGGTCGTGACAATTAGCCGGATGATTGCCACAAGAAGAAGTGCCTGCCATTATCGATTCACGAGCGAGAGAAAGAAGAACTTTGATGAGGGAAATGGAGAGATCAATAATGATAATGATCGAAAGAATAGAAAAAATGCGATTTGACAGAAGAAAAAGCTTCTCGAGAATCCTCTTAGAAGAACAATGAATGAGTAAAGAACAAAATAACACGTCTTCTCTAGTTATAAATAACAGATTCTGTCCGCACGGAACCCAACGATCGCCATTAATGCATAACCGTGCACGAAGCAATTCAGTTTCATGAAAACGTGCGCTATTACGAACGACCGCGCGGAATGACACTCCGCTCGCCAATCAACAATCCGATTCCGAAACCTCATGTTGAAGGACCCTCCCCGATTACGTCGCTCTATCCGTCCGCCGAAGTCGACACAGGCGTGACCTCGACGAACGGAGGGACTAACTGTATTGGTAAATATTCGACCATTCTGTGGCTAAGGGGCCAACCCCATCACGACCAATCTGTAGTTAATAGTCAGCGCCGCTGATTTCTGACTTATGACAGCTGTCCTTGAAACAAATGAGGGGACGTCTCCATAACCAAACAATGAGCCCATTCGTGACCAGCTGAAAGGGCTTGAGGCTATAAATGCCAAGGGAGAGAACCTCCCGGGGGGGGGGGGGGCTTCTTCTTCTAGACGACTCTGATTAAACCAAAGATATAAAGTTATATTCCACAAATGGAACAATAAGCAAGGTCAATGTAAGATCCTGAACCTCTTAAAGGAGAGGCAGGTCAAACTACTTTGATGGAGAACTCTGATTACACTAGAGTTAGAAAGCTATACTCCACAAGTGGAGCAATAAACAAGATCAATGCAAGATCCTGAACCTCTTTAAGGAGAGACATGTCAAATTACTTCGATGAATAAAACTCCACTTATGTCATTCCATAATTGATTACTTTAATGTCTCAAGTTTGTCTTTTAATCCAATGATTGATTACGATTGACTATGATTTACCCTTGAATTATTTGGAAAGTATTCAATAATTTTCCACCAAACAGTATTAATTCCAATATAGTTTTAAATATTAAATTACGAACTGTTAACTTAACTGTGATATATTTAGGTCCCACTTCTTCTAGAAAAACATTACAGGCACAGTGGGGAAGAAGTTTTAACGTGGCCAGTTCTTAGCCATGAAGCTTAACAACCTCCATTTTTCTACAATCCATTTGCTTGTATTCCTTCCATCCCAGAAGTGGCGGTATTTATTTCGTTACCAAATTTAAAAAAAATAAAAAACTTTTAAATATAGTTTAAAAAAGTATAAATTATTTCTAAAAGAAAGGTAATAGTTTTTTGGGGACTGACTAAAAAAAAGAGTGCCGCATACATTAGGGCATCTCCAAACATACTTTATTTTTTGCACCAAATCCAAATTTGGTGCAAGAAATAAAGTATTCTTGCTTCAATGGTACTCTATTTCTTGCTCTGTTAAAAAACATGAATAGTGTTGCACCAAATTTGGTGCAACACTATTCATTACTCTATATTTGGTTTAATAATATTTTATTTATTTTTTTTATTTTTTGAACTTTTAATTTATCATATATTGTGTATATAATTAACTTTTATATTAAGATCTTTATAATTTTAATGTTATATCCTATTTTTTGATATATTAATTTTTGTATATATTATATTTATATAACATTATAAGTTAATTTTTTTATTATTATTATAATTGTATAAAAAAAATATAACCATTATTTAAAAATAACAGTACATAAAATAAAAATACATTATAATTGAAGTACATAAAAGGAGGATACATTAAAATTGAAATGGTAGTAGATGAAGATCACCGATTTGAACAATTTTTAATTCGACACAAAAAAATTAAGGATAAATATGCGCATTTCGCACTTCGTAATGCATTAATCGAGCATTTATGGGAGAATAGAAGTGAAAATTAAATATTTATGTGGTACTTAAATTAAATTTGACTATGATGTAATATTTATTTAATTATATTTTATCAATGATTTCACTTTTTGTTAATTTATCCTTTATGTAAAATTTTGTAATAAATGATTATATAAGTGGTGAATGTGAATTCTATATAATGAATATGGAAAAAAGGAAAAAGATAGTATTAGTTTGAAGGAAATAAAAAATGAAAAGTAAATAGAAGATAATAATATAATATAGAAGAGAGAGAAAATTTGGTGTAAAAAATAATGTAATGGTTGAAGTAAATTTGGTGTTGTAGCATTTTAAAGTGAAAAATAATGTAAAAAATAGAGTGATGTTGGAGATGGCCTTACAACGGAGAGAATATCTTTTTCTTATATAGCTGTGAGAATATCTTTTTCTTATATAGCTGTGGTTGCAGCATGGTATATGTCGACCATTTTATTAAGTACATATGCTATTTTCAAATTGAGGCAAATTTAAAATTTTAATTTAGTGGGTTTACTTTACAGTTTTTAGTCAATGAACCTATTACACTTATAAAATTTGGTTTATAATAAAGTTTATACTATATCCACCTCTGCTTTCTAATATATCGTAATTTTACTAATCAAAACTTTGACAAATGAAAAAAAAACACTTAAGAATTATAATTTTCTCTCTATTGATCAGTAAGAATACAACTCTCCTAATAAATTTCGTCGCCAAAAATTTAGGCTAACGCAAAAGTCACTTAACATTTTTATCATTGTTAAAATTCGAATAATGATAATAATCTAACTGGCCAAATAGAAAATACTCTTTAGTTCCTACTTCCTAGTGTGAAAAGTAGTAAAGTAGTGTCGACAATTTTGCGTGGTCAGACAAAATCTAACAACAAATAGAGAAACAATATTGCACTTAATTTCGAGAAACCAAAGTCCTCTCCTAACTTTTACCTCCTACCTACACCTCTTAATATTGTTCTAATTACCTACACACTCGACGCGGAGTCAATATTTTAATTTTATGGGTTCTAAATATTAGACTGCCGATAATTTTGTGGGTTTTGAATTTAGTATATTTATATATTTAATAAATTTCATAACACAAATATATTATTGGAGCAAAAGCTACTTTGTTCGGCGGAACGTACGGCTTCTAGCCCTGCCCCTTCCCACCATACTTTAAGGACTTTAATTTTCTCATCTACCCTTAGTTATTACTCCAACCACTATTTATATCCCAAACACTTACTCAATACTATTAAGAAACACCATCGTAGTTTCTTTATTTCTGTCATTCAACTTAATTCTGTTTCTGATATTTTGCTTTGATATATCATGGCTGGAAATGATGTGAAAATATTAGGAGCATGGCCTAGTCCATATGTTATGAGGCCACGTATTGCTCTTAACATAAAATCTGTGGCCTATGATTTTTTGGAGGAACAATTTGGTGCTAAAAGTGAACTTCTCCTTAAATCAAACCCAGTTTACAAGAAAATCCCAGTTCTAATTCATGACGGAAAGCCCATTTCTGAATCTCTCATTATTGTTCAGTATATTGATGAAGTTTGGAATTCTGGTCCCTCTATTCTCCCTTCTGATCCTTATGATCGTGCTATTGCCCGATTTTGGGCCACATATATTGACGATAAGGTGTGCTCAATTCTCTCTACTTGATAATTATACTTTGATCTTTATTTAAAAATGTCCATTATGTAGTTGTTTCTATGGTGGTTGGTGACCGGGGAGCCATGGTGTAACGGGTAAAGTTGTTGCCATGTGATTAGTGAGTCATGGGTTCAAATCGTGGAAACAGTCTCTTGTAAAAATGTAGTATAAGATTGCGTACAATAGACCCTTTTGGTCCGGCTCTTCCAAGATCCCGTACACAGTGCGAGCTTAGTGTACCGAGTTGCCCTTTATTTGCTCTAATGAATACAAACACAGTCATGTAACACCCTAGGCAAATCGCAATCAGCCAAAACATAGGAGAGATAATGTTGTGTTGGATGTAAAGAAATTAGCCTTAGATATTAGTGATGCGTATTAAAGCCGTACAGATCTAGGCTTGAAGCGGATAATATCACTAAGCCCGGACGTTTAGTGTCTTATTAGCTTGCCATTTTCAGTGTAGTAAAGTTTCCGTCTTTATGTGTGTGTAATAGTTGTGACTCTTGAACCATTATCATGATAATAACATTTACTGTATACAGGGGCGGAGCTACGCACTAAATTTAGGTGCTACAGCACCCATTAAACTTTACACAGCATATGTAAGAAATTTGAGGTATATAATATATAAGGAAAAGAAAGCAAATACCAACCAAAAAATTAAGTAGTTACTACATACCAAGAAAAATTAAGCACCCACGAATATAAAATTTTGGATCGGTTACTGACATTATAATTAATGTAAGTACCTTGTGGACTATTAGGTTGTTAACCACGACTCTTGAGCAATTAGGATGATAATGATTTCCAAATTGTAAATATTTTGTGGACTGGTATAGGTTGTAAATCCATTCTAGCCTGTAATATTTTCTTTTAGGTGTAGTTTAGAAGGAGGAAAGTATTATTCATATGAAATATTTTATAATGGAAAATATTTGTGGTAATTGTACAAGGGCGAAGGACAGGGTACACTGATAGTGTTTAGGAGATATTTTTTGGTATTAAAACTTGAAAATATTTTCTAACTGTTGACTGAACCAAGTAAAAGTTAGCATTTTGTAAAGGAAAGAGGGCGTGAGTTCCAGTCACCCTAAGAGCAAGGTGGGGAGTTCTTGGAGGAAGGTATGCCGAGGGTCTATCGGAAACAGCCTCTCTACTCAAGGGTAAGGGTAAGATCTGCGTACACACTACCCTCCCCAGACCCCACTGGTGGGATTATACTGTGTTGTTGTTATAAAGTAAAATGTCTTCTGTGCATAAATGTGACATTCTTAATGAAAAGAAATTACCAAATAATAGAAAATGATTTTACTACAAATAATATTTCTTTATACAAAATAATTTCGGTTTCTTCTGTGAGATCTCTTCATGTGAAGGCTCTTGAGATACAAGATCTAAGCTAGTCTCCTAGTCTTATTAAGTTGTTTGTTTTCAGTCCTTTTGGAATAATGGAGATAAAAGATATTGTGAAAAGAGGAAAAGAAAAAATTGTACACCTTTTTATGGATCAGAATTTTGTTGTTCCAGTAATCTTATTATTATTATTATAGCTCTTTTGAAATTGTTAAACTGAACTAGTAACCACAATATAATGAGAGAATGCTGTAAAAACTAGTTGCATCTAATGGTTCGTTAAGTTTATGTACCATATTCAAGGACATTTTTGCAAAAGAGCAAAAACAAAGAGTCCTTGTAGTAGTGTTTTGCATTTCATTTAGATAGGCTAAATATTTCATTCTCTGTGATATTCATGTTTTCCTTATCAGTTGCAGTACTATTCAGGGGTGGGACTACATGCATTGAAGGGGCGTAGTTCAATTTAATGTCCTTCGTTAAATAGAATTCCTAATCCCGCCATGGGTAGTACTGACATTTTCATTGATGCTGCAGTGGTTTCCAGCAATGCGTGGCATAGCGGCAGCCCAAGGGGAGGATGCGAAAAAGGCAGCAATGGAGCCGGTGGTCGAAGGGCTGGTGTTATTGGAAGATGCCTTCAAGAATTGCAGCAAAGGCAAGAAGTTCTTCGGTGGAGACAAAATCGGATACTTGGACATTGCCCTTGGCTGCTTTTTGGGCTGGATGAGGGTGACTGAGAAGTTGAACAATGTAAAGCTGCTTGATGAAGTCAAGACTCCAGGTTTATACAAATGGGCTGAAGATTTTTGTGCAGATAGTGCTGTCAAAGATGTCATGCCTGCAACTGATAAGCTTGCTGAAGCTGCTAAGGTCATTCTGGCCAAAATTAGAGCCCAAGCATCTAGCTAAATCCGTACCGTCTTCTTCTTACAAGATGTGTTTAGACTTTCAAGTCTTGGTAACTATTTTCGATCTCTAGCTATGAGGATATATTATGAGAACAACATTTTGATATTTGAAGGAGCCTAAAATATGTACTCCAATAAATTAACTATTCAGAAATGAGTGCATGAAAGCCAAGAACTAGTGTGTGTTGATTAATTCTAAATGGTGCCTATTTGATGTTTATTTCAGTTTTTTGAAACTGAAAATGTTGTATATCGAACTGAATTCAGAAATTGGCTAACATTAACAGAGCTGAAATGTATGAAAAAAATCTTGATAGGGTGCCTTAAGCAGCAGGGAAGATTAACAGCCCGTTTGGATTGTCTTAAAAAAAATGTTTTTTCAGCAGAAATAGCTTTTAAGCCAAAAGGCAATAAGTTGGGAATGCCCCAACTTACTGCTTTTGGCTTGTTTTAAGCAGTTTTTAACTTATTTTAAGCATTTTTTCGCTTTGCCAATCACTAAAAAAAGCTAAAAAGAACTTAAAAGTTGATTTGACCAGCTCAAAAGCCAATCCAAACAGAGAAGGAATTAACTCTTGTGGTGCTGGTAAAAAGTGATTTTATTCTTTCTCTTATATACGTGTATAATGTCCGACTATAATTGAAGATTCAGATTCCACTAATCTTGTGATTCAGTAAAATTATGAAAAACTGTAGGCCAAAAATGAAAAAGAACTAGATTCATGACACATATAGCGATACATCATGCCGTCTTTATGATTACTTTGTTTGCCATAGATGCTTAATATTGCTTTCGCCGGCAAAGAGAATCTTGTTGATTCCTGCATTGTTTATCTGAAGAGGTCTAAGGGCTCATATTTAACTCCAAAACTGTCCATGACCATTAGACCATCATAAAAGAGTACCTATTTCTGTGTTAAATTGCTTTACTTCCTAGTTCATTAGTTGGCTATGGCAACCATCAATGTAAAGCTTCTGGGAAGACACGGATGTCCTTTTGTGAATCGGGTTCAAATGGATCTTGGCTTGAAGTCCGTTCAAGAAAAGTGAGCTTCTCCTCAAATCAAACCCTGTTAATAAGAAAGTCCCAGTTTTCTTCCATGCTGAAAAGCCTATCTGTGAGTCTCTCCTCATCGTGCAATACATCGATGAATCTTGGCCTAATAACCCCTCCATCCTTCCTTCTGATCCTTATGAACGTGCCACTGCCCGGTTTTGGGCAGCCTATATTGATGAAAAAGTAAGTTTTCATTATACAATCAGCCTCTTATTGCACCCCCTTCCTTTTTTTTTCTTTTTCTCTTTTTGATTTTGCTGTTTGAATCCATGCAGAGCTTTCATCTACAATTATGCCTAATTTCCTGCTTACTATACAACAGAAGAATATGTAATATCATAAATTTTTGATGTGAAATTGCAACCAGGACAGATGTATAGATTTTTCCTATTCATGTTGATAATTGTCTTATCATCTAAATCAAGAAAGTTGTATGCAGTGGTTTCCTTTAACATCAGAGTACAGGAAGGCAGAAGGAGAAGAAGCAAAGGCAGCCGCGAGAGACAAAGTGGCTGAAGGGAGTTTGCTGTTGGAGGAAGCTTTTATCAAGATTAGCAAAGGAAAATCTTTCTTTAGTGGAGATAACATTGGTTACATTGACATTGTTCTTGGGAGTTTATTGGGATGGCTTAAAGCTGAAGAGATTTTAACTTCCACAAAAATATTTGATGAAACCAAGATTCCTCAATTAGTGGCATGGACTGAAAGATTTTGTGGAAACAAAGCAATAAAGGATTTCATCCCAGAATCTGAGAAACTTGCAGAAGGTTTCAACAAGTTTGAGATGCTAAAAGCTGCCTCAAACACAAACTAAGTGTACTTAAAATGGAGTAATATGTAGAAACTTGATCATGCTTCTATGAAAGTAATACCACAGACGATTGAAATTATTGTTACTCTTTTGATTGGACTGAATAAGATTGTTCTTTTATCTTTTTTATAGATGACATGTTTAAGACAACATGAAATCCCCAGAAGGAGATTGCTTATATATTTTTTTAATGTTACAAAGTACAAACATCAAAGCATTATGCAATATAGCACTAAAATACATATTTGATTATCATAGGATTAGATGAAAAAAGAGTACTAAAATACTAATTTGATGGTAGCATTATGCTGGATGAATAGGAGAAGAGAACCAAAAAAAAGAAGCTGCTAAAACTGATGCTATTTAGCAGCAAGTGATGTATAGCTACTGGGATTATGGCCAGGTCCTTTCGTGAACCGGGTTGAAATAGCCCTCAAAATAAAGTCTATTGAGTCTGAGTATTTTCATGAAGATTTGATTACAAAAAGTAAGTTACTCCTCAAATCCAACCCTGTTTACAAGAAAATCCTAGTCGTAATCCATGGTGTATAGCCTATCTGCGAGTGTCATTCTTCTTACATCTATGAAGCTTCGCAGAATGGTCCCTCCTTTCTTCCTTTCGATCCCCATCATCGTGCCATAGCACGGTTTTGGGGAGCCTACATTGATGAAAAGGTAAGACTTTATCTCATCACATGTTACAAAACATGACATGTTGTTTGGACTAGTGCTTAAACGATAGTCCGTTAAAGTTTCCTCTTGTTTTCCCCCTTTCCTCTTCTTGAAATCATTGTTTATATTTCAATTGTCCTTTTAATATGAACGAAATGGTTGCAGTGTATCAGGAGATAAAGAAAGCTACGTCAAGTGTATCTAAGAAAAGTGAGTTGCTCCTAGAAAGACATGAATGAAATAATGTAATCATAGCACTTTATAGGCCCCATTTGCAATAGAAGAAGGTTTAAAATCTACTTACCAAAAAATGGCTATACAAATGGTAAGATTACTGGAAAAGCTTCAATTGAATAATGTATAAGTATCATAGTCTTTGTTAACCCCCACCTACTTTAGTTGAAGCTTTAAAATATGTAAAAGAAATGGCTTATGTTTACAACTTGCAAGTAAATTATACTTCAACTATAACTCAGCCAGAGTACAAAGTATAATGCACCTACGACATTTTGGAAACATCTGTAAAATATAGTACTCTGTTGCTCCAAACTAACTTAACGGAATGAAAAGTTATAAAAACCCCACCATCCTCCCATTTTGGCAGCATTTGTGACCGTTAGCTAAATCAATTGAGAGATAATTTGGAATATCTAATTGATGTTTCTGATTCCATGAAAAATCTAGAGTGCACTATAGTTGAATATTATAGCCATTTGAAGCATCTTTATGTATCAGGTTGTGGAGATTGTATGGGTCAAAATTAGATCAGAGAAATTCGGCACGAGGTCGTGCTCGTGGACATACACGTCAAGGTCGGACCGTCATCAACGGTCGTGGACGTATACGCCAAGGTCGGACCGTCATCAACGATCGTGGACGTACACGCCAAGGTCGGATCGTCATTAACGGTCGTGGACGTACAGGCCATGAAACATCTGGTTTGCTTTGGAAAACTCAAAAGGAATATTCTACCGAATATTCCCTGTAAATTGTACCTTTTTTAGGATTTTTTACGGATATCCCCCAGGATATATAGGAGGGGAAGACTTCCCAAAAAAGGGGGGGCTCTCTCTCTATCTCTATCTCCCTCTCCCTCTCTCTAGAAAATATGTAAACATACCTCTCCAGAGAAATGAGAGGATATGTGATCCAATACTTTCATCAGATCCAAAAAGGGTCATGAGGTTCTTGTACACATCTATCATTCATCTTTATGAAAAGAAAGAAGATCTGTCTCACTGAAGACAGGGTGAATCTTTTCCTTTATTCATATTTTTGTTACTTAATGCATCTTTATTTATGCTATTAAATCTGATCATAATCGCCATCAACATTTATATTCAACTATATCTTTTAATTCGTATCATTCATCTCGTATCTAGAGTTAATTATTCTTAACCAGGATTTACCCTTGATCTATTTCGATTGATTTGCTCGGAAAGTATTTGATAACTTTCCAATCAAACAATTTGGCGCCGTCTGTGTGAATCTTCTAGTTAAAATTTTAGTTTCCTCTAGATCGAGAATTGCATAATCCTTTTGGTCAAAAAGTCTCGGGTTGCGGTCTTAAAAGGACACTTGCAAGAGTCTTTTGGTAAAAATCTCTCTTAAAAGAGAATAATGACTCACTGTTGACCAATGTAATGATTTTATTTCTTACCAACTATGTTCCTCTACTGCTTGCTGAAATTGAATTGAGAATTAGAATAACAAACACACGCAGTAAGAAGAGAAGAAGCTTAGAAAATATGAAGAACAACGTCATTTCTTCAAAATTCATGCTTCTTCTTCTTCTTTTACTTTCGGTTGAAAAAATCCATGGAAGCTACCACGACTATACAGACGCATTAACAAAATCCATTCTCTTTTTCGAAAGCTGACATTCTGGTTATTTACCACAAGACCAGAGAATGAACTGGCAAGGACATTCCGGTTTAGGCGACGGTTGGCCGGTGAATACCGACTTGACCGGCGGCTACTACGACGCCGGCGATAATGTTAAGTTTAATCCTCCGATGGCATTTACCACTACATTGTTGGCTTGGAGTGTGATTGAATTTGGATAGTATATGCCTCCCTCTGAATTAAGGAATGCTTTAGTCACTATCCGTTGGTCCACTGATTATCTTCTCAAGACTGTCTCTCAACCCAATCGCATTTTTGTCCAGCCTTGGTTGGCAATTGAAATTTGAAAAGCTCATTTCATTTTTTAGCTGCAGCAGCTGGTGTTACTGGAGAAATTCTTGGTTCAGGCAGCTCACATATCCCGAACAATAATTTCTTTCTGGAACTATCAACATATCTTCAAAGCCTCTACAACAACAAATCTAAATTGTAGACATAAAACTTTGCTAAAGCGGATAACCACGCCAAATTGGTAGCGGCACTGAAAGCATAATCGGGGAAAGGAACGTGATCAAACTGATGTAACAAATGCTTTTATTTTGTTTTAACTATTTCTCTAAATGGAATAGAAGCAGGAGCATTCTCCGAGATACACGAACATGAAATACATCATATTCTCCAATGCAAGCAAAATTAAGCAAACTGGGACTCCCCCAGGAAACACATCATATTCTCCAATGCAAGCAAAATTAAGTAAACTGGGACTCAGGCTAAGTGCCTTCGCCATCAAAGTTTGTTAAGTTTAACTATAGTTGAACCAAGACTCAGGCTATGCGCCTTCGCCATCAAAATTGACAAAGTTCAACAACAGTTGAACTGGGACTCAGGCTATGCGCCTTCGCCATCAAAATTGACAAAGTTCAACAACAGTTGAACTGGGACTCAGGCTATGCGCCTTTTCCATTAAAACAAGGCTATGCGCCTTCGCTAGTAAGTTCAACTACGGTTGAACCAAGACTCAGGCTATGCGCCTCTGCTATCAAAATTAACAAAGTTCAACAACAGTTGAACTGGGACTCAGGCTATGCGCCTTCGCCATTAACTCAAGGCTATGCGCCTTCGCCAGTAAGTTCAACTACGGATGAACCAAGACTAAGGCTATGCGCCTTCACCAGTAAGTTCGACTACGATTGAACCAAGACTCAAGCTATGCGCCTTCGCCATCAAAATTGAAAAAGTTCAACAACAGTTGAACTGGGACTCAAGCTGTGCGCCTTCGCCATTAAATCAAGGCTATGCGCCTTCGCCAGTAAGTTCAACTACGGTTGAGCCAAGACTCAGAGTAAGTGCCTTCGCCATCAAAGTTTGTTAAGTTCGACCTTATTCGAACTGGAACTCAGGCAAAGCGCCTTCGCCGTCAAAGTGTAACAAAGTTCGGCCTCGCCCAAATCAACATTTTGGCCTCGCCCGAATCAACATTCAGCCTCGCCAGAAACAACGCTGGGCCTCGCCCGAAACGACATTCGGCCTCGCCCGAAATGACATTCGGCCTCGCCCGAAATGACATTCGGCCTTGCCCAAATCGAATTTCGGCCTCGCCCGAATCGAATTTCGTCTTCGCCAGAATCGAATTTTGGCCTCGCCCGAATCAACATATCGGCCTCGCCCGAATCAACATTTCGTCCTCGCCCGAATCAACATTTCATCCTCGCCCGAATCAAATTTCGGCCTAGCCCGAATAAACATTCGACCTCTCTCGAATCAACATTCGGCCTCGCCCGAATCAACATTCGACCTCCCCATCCAAATTTCTCAAACTACGATTAATGAAGTCCGCTCAACGAGCTCGACCCAGAGACGACCTCAATAAGCGGAGGGACTAACTGTATGGGTCAAAATTAGATCAGAGAAATTCGGCACGAGGTCGTGTTCGTGGACGTACACGCCAAGGTCGAACCGTCATCAACGGTCGTGGACGTACACGCCAAGGTCGGACCGTCATCAACCGGCATGGACGTACATGCCAAGGTCGGACCGTCATCAACGGTCATGGACGTACACGCTAAGGTCGGACCGTCATCAACAGTCGTGGACGTACACGCCAAGGTCAGACCGTCATTAACGGTCGTGGACGTACATGCGATGATACATCTGGTTTGCTTTGGAAAACTCAAAAGGAATATTCTACAGAATATTCCCTGTAAATTGTACCTTTTTAAAGATTTTCTATGGATATCCCCCTGGATATATAGGAGGGGAAGACTTCCTAGAAAAGGGGGGGATCTCTCTCTATCTCCATCTCCCTCTCTCTAGAAAATATGTAAACATATCTCTCCAAAGAAATGAGAGGATATGTGATCCAATACTTTCATCAGGTCCAAAAAGGGTCATGAGGTTCTTGTACACATCTATCATTCATCTTTATGAAAAGAAATAAGATCTGTCTCACTGAAGACCGGGTGAATATTTTCCTTTATTCATATTTTTGTTACTTAATGCATCTTTATTTATTCTATTAAATCTGATCATAATCGCCATCAACATTTATATTCAACTATGTCTTTTAATTCGTATCATTCATCTTGGATCTAGAGTTAATTATTCTTAACCAGGATTTACCCTTGATCTATTTTGATTGATTTGCTCGGAAAGTATATGATAACTTTCTATTCAAACAGAGATGTTGAGACCATGAGAAGAATAAGACTTTTAACTTGAAGTTTGGTACCCACGATTACTTCTCTCTTTACTTGAAGTTTGGTACCCACGATTACTTCTCTCTTTCTCTTGGTGAGTAGTGGTTTCTTATCTTGCATGGTATCATTATATCATACAATGCTCGAAAAGTGTTGCCAATTGCTAAAGGTATCTATAAATATGCATTATAAGAGTGGCCTTTGATTAGAAGATGTTTATACTTCAATACCACACAAGAGGGAGATGATTTGTGTAGTGATCAATTTTTTGCTTAGACTGATTATGGAAGGACCTGATTTTTCTAAGTGTTGCTTAACCTACTAATGCAGAAATTGTAAATGCGGAAAGTAAAGAATACAAGTATTTTACGTGGAAAACACCTGACTGAAAAGGTGAAAAAATCACGACCTACTTCCCAGTAGGATTTTCCCAAACTCTTCGCTAAATCACTGAGCCAAAAACTGCATTTACAAAAATATTTTTGTAAACCTAGGACTAACTCTAATCCCATTGTGACAAACAACCTCTAACTGTTGCGACAACTCCAAGTTAACTCTAACTTGAAAACTCTGAGTACCTATTACAATTGTCTCTAAATAAAGCTGAAAGGTACAATATGAAAACACCTACTACAATTGAACTAGAATAAAAGACATACTCTTGGAACTGGTTTTTCTATCTGGTTCAAGTAGCTTCAGGCTTGCACACTTGAATCACACACGAATTGCTTGCAATATTGCCTTGCTATTTTGCTCTCAATTCAGAATTAACTTATGCTTAAGTGCGTACCTGTAAAATGAAACCATTCTGCCATATATAGGGTTAGTAGATGAAAGAATTAATTAGAGTTCTAATGCTACTCTTCCTTGGTGGAAGAGTTCTAATTAATCTCAACTATTAAATCCTTCCTTATCTTGTATAATGTTCTCTTTGAGTAAGGGGTCCTTCTCCTTATCATTATGCAATCTTTTCTATTAGGGGTTATCCATTCCACCAGAATACGTTTATCCCCTGTATGTGCATCTCACGTGCCTTGAATCTGCATGTGTCTGTGCCAACCAGTGATGTCTGGTTCATTTTTGAGGTCCTTTGTCATTCTTCAAAACTATCCTTTTTCTTGGGCCAACAAATTCTCCCTTTTTGATAATGAAAAACTCTGTGCTCCCAAAAGCTCACGCCTGTTTCAACTTAGCTCAAACAGTGCTTTGTTAGAAACTTTTAATATTTATCATCAAGGACCAGGTTCATTAGGTTATAAACATCACTATTCAGAGCACAACTCAAACTTCCCCCTTTTGGTATCATCGAAAAGTTGCATAAAAAATACATTATTCCCAGATTTTAAACAATTACTCATGGCCACTGGGGCAACTGCAAATGCTTTCATGGATTAATCATTAGTAATCAATCATTAATTCAAACTATTAAGGAAATATAAACAGTCAATAAGAGAAAAAAGCAGCATACTACATTGTTAGAGAATATGATTCTACCACAATCCACAAAGAGAAACAAAAATATTCGAAGCATGAGCAACAAAAAAAAATCCCTAATCTGGGTCACTGAAAGGTTTGGGGAAGGGCTAGGAAACTAAGGCTTAGAAGATCTAGGGGCTTGGGTTTTGGCTTGGAGAAAGTGCACCCGACCGAGCAAGCCTTACCGAACGCTTTCTAACCCAACTCAACATGAATGCGGAACTCATGTCTTTGTTTAATTTGAACGATAATACACGGTGTATACCACATTTCTGGTTCATTTCATATCACAAAAATTTACCGTTCATAAGCTAGCTTCATGGATTCTATTAGAGTTACGGCTTAAGGAGATCACAAGTTTAGGATTACAACATATACATGTAGGGGACTCCCCAAAACCCGTACATAACCCACACTAGTGTCTTTGGAGCCTCTAAGGATACAAAAGATAAGCATGACTATGCCGGCAACAAGGCCCCGACTATACCTCAAAAGTGAAAGGCTGTAATAACAAAAGATACACCATGCCGCCCCATGGAAGAATAAGGGGCTCACCGAGACTTCGAGTAGATGAACGCTCCGCTACACACGGTCGGCACTGCCCACTATGGAGCCACCTACAATCATAACACGAATGTAGCGCCCCCGGCAAAAAGGGGGCGTCAGTACATTTGAATTATACTGGTATATATAATTAAACACCATTTTACTAGAAAGAACTATCAAATAGATACAAGCAATTAATACGGGCAAATCAAAGAACCAATTCATATAATTCTTCATACAATTTCCACAACACCGATTAGG